>MU377230.1:0-52808 GCA_022495195.1 Xylaria digitata
GTTAAATATTTAAAAAACAAATAAAATATTTTTTTTAAACTTTAAACTACTATTTTAATTTTAAATTTTAAAAACGTTTATTATTATATTAAAAACCAAACAGTAATTAATTTTTATTAAAATTAAAATTAAAAATTATTTTTTAAGCTTGCTAACTAAAATTTTAAATTTTATTAACTTAATTGCAAAAGCTACGCAAAGGTTAATGCATAAAAATGCTTTTTTGCAACAAAAAAACAAAAAGTTTTGCAAAACTAACTATATTTTAAACAAACGTTGCAAAACTAAAAACAAACAATTATAAAATAAAAAACTTTTTATTATAGCTAACGCCTAAGTTTTACAAAAATTTAAAAATAATAAAGTATTTAAATTAAATAATAAAACTAAAAATAATTATTTAGCAAAAAAAATATAAATAAGTTAATAACGCTATAACATTTATAATAAGCTTAAATATAATATGCAAACTTATTAAATAAAAATAAAAACATTTAATAAAAAAGATTACAATTAATTTAATTAATTTGCATATATTATAGTTAAATTATTTAAGTTAGCGCATAAAAAGTGCTAAAAAGTGCGTTATTAACTTGTAGTGCATTACTAACTTATAAGTGACGTTAACTAATATTATTATATTGTTTATAGCGTTATTGCTTTGCTTAAACATTTTTAATAACAATATAATTTTTGTTTGTTTTTTTTTATACTAGTTTTTACATTTTTTTTTAAGCTATAAAATTTTAACTTTTTTATAAAATAAATAATTTTTTTTAACAAACATATTTTTTTTAATATAATATATAAACTATTACCAAACTGTTATATTAATAAAAAACGCACGGACTACAACTTATAAAGTGGTAATTATATTATATTTAATTTTAAAAAACCGCAAGCTTTGCTATTTTTATTTTTTATTTTTTTTAGCTTAAAATCTTAATTTATAATATTAATATAATGTTATAAAGCATTTTATACGATTGTAATACTATTTTAAGCTTTTTTTTTTTTTGCTGTTAAGCGTTTATTAAATATAAAACTTTATTTTTTGTTATAGTAAGCAAAATATAAAAATATTATTTTTTTTTTTTGGTTAATACGCAACTATTAAAAACAAATGCAATTATTTGATATAACTATATACTACTTTAAAAAACTTTTTTAATACTTATTATAAACCTAAAAAAATTTGCAAAACTGTAATTATATATAGCGTTAAAAAATATGTTATTAAAAAATTTAATTATTAATATACTGATTTAGTTAATTAAAAAAAAATAAAAACAAAAAATAAAAGTTTTTTTAAACGTTTTTAAACTTAAAAAAAAAAAAATAATATTTACGCTAAAAATTATAGCTAAAAATAATTAAAATAAAATTTAGCGTTTTTATTAAGTAAACAAGAGCGCAAAAGTATTAAAAGCAGCACTTTTAACAACATTAGCTTTAAATTTATAAGTATAGCGATATAAAAAGTATTTAAACTTATTAGCTATTTAATTAATGCAGCTAACAAAAATTATAAAAAAAAAGCAAAAACTTAAAAAGCAAACTTAAATAAGTTTGTAAACAATAAAAACTTTTTTAATAATTAGTTTAAAAAATTAGCTAACAAATTAAAAAAAAACTTTATTACTTTTTATATTAAGCAAAGCTGTATATGCCATATAATGTTTTTATTAAAAAAAAACGCTAAAAGATTTATTAAAATTTAATTTTGCTTTGTTAAACATTTATTTAATAAATTTGTTAAATTAATTTAAACTTTAAAAATAGTTTATTATAATTTAAATTAAGCTGCTTTAACTTATAAAAAACTAAAAACTTTTTGTTTTAAGCTTAATAAAAATAATAATATTTATTAATTTATTTTTTAGTTTAATAGTTTTATTTAAAAGTTTAAGCTATTTAAAAGCAAATAGCTTTAAATTTTTTAAAGCTATATTAATATAAACTTAAGTAATAAGATTTTTAAAGCTAATATTAATTTAAATATAACTTATAAACGCTTTTGCAACAAAGTAGCTAAAGTTATATTTAATTATAAATATATTTTTTAACAACGCTAAAAAATTAGCGCTAACTATAAAATTAAAGCTAAAGCTAGCAATTTAGCTATAAAAACTTTATAACAAACTTTTAATAAATTTAATTTTATTAAAATAATAATATATGCTTTAAATATAATAAACTAAAATATAAAGTAGCTAATTGTTTTAAAAAGCAAATAAATGTAAATAAAGTTTAGCTAACCCATAACACAAGCTAGTTTCACACACAAGCAAGTTTCGCACTTTTTTTAAAGTACTTTATAAGCCAATTTTTTATACAAAAGTACTTACTCCACTTTTTAATAACTTTGCAAAAAATGGTCATACAACAAAATAATTGGTACCATTAAATTCCAAATAAAATAACGAATCTAATAGTATTTTCTTTTATTTTGTAGCTATTTTATTTAAGCATATAGCTTCAAAAAAACAAATTTGCAGGAATTATTTTAGCGTAGTTTTTAATAACGCTTTAAATAAAATAGTTAAAAAATAAAAAAAAATATCATTAGATTCGCTATTTCATTTCGAATCTAATGGTACTAATTATTTTGTTGTACAACCCTTTTTCGCAAAGTTATTAAAAAATGGAGTAAATACTTTTGTATAAAAAATTAGCTTACAAGGTACTCCAAAAAAAGCGCAAAACTTGCTTGCGTACAAAACTAGCTTATATTATGGGTTAACTAAAAAAAAAACAAATAATAATTTATTTAGTTTAAATAACTTAAAAAACTAGCAAAATTATTAAAAGTTTTTTTAATAGTTTTATTTTTTTTATTAGTTAAAATAAATAGCTAAAAAAAGTTAATATTATTTAATTAAAAAATATAATTATAAATAAATAACTTTAAAATAAAAATTATTGCGCTATATAATATTAAAATATAAATAAATTTATTAGTAAGCAAAAAATTAGCTAAACAAATTAAATAATAATTTAATATATAAATAATTTATTTAAATTAATTAATATTTTTATTTAATTATTGCAAAAAATTGTAAGCTTAATAAAAAAGCATTTAATAACTATTTTAAAAATCAATAGCTGTTATTTTAAAAATTAAGTATTTTAAATAATAAATATAAGTTATAAAGTTATAATTAGCATAAATTAGCTTATTAAATATAACTTTTTTTTAAATTGCAAAAAGCAATACTTAATATAGCTTAAAAATTAACTTGTATTAGCAAAATAATTTTTAGCTATTTAAATTTAATTATTAAGTAAAACTAAACGTTAAATTAATTTTAGCGTTTAATAAAACGTAAACTAATAAAATTAAGCTTTAGAAAAAAAGTATTGCATGTTTTAAAAAGCAAAAAAAAAAAGTTAGCTGCTACTATAATAAGCGCAAAAAAAATAAAAAACCGGGCTATAATTTAAAAAATTATAAAGCAAGTTAAAAATAATTTAAATTGTTAACAATAAGTTAAGCTAGCGTTAAAAATGCCAACTAAACTAATATTTATTAAATTTATAAAATTATTTAAAAACAAAAAAATTATAAATATAAAAACGGTTAAATTTTAAAAAACGTATAATAAAAAATATATATTGTTTTTTGTAAACAAAGATTTTAAATACGTAGTTTTAGTTTAACGTTTTTTTTCGAAATTATTAGCATACTTAAAAAAATTTTTTTTAAAAAAAAAAGCAAACATTTTGCTTTTATTATAACTAAAATATAATATAGTTTTTAAACTTAATAAAAAAATATAAAACAGTAAGCTTTTAAAATATTAAACTTTAATTTAGTATTTATTTAAAAAAAAAAAAGTAGTAAATTAGCTGCTAAAAATAGATTTTATTAAACTAGCTATAAAAATAAATGTAGCGCTAGTTTTATTTGTTTTTAAGCTATATTTGTAAAAGCAAAGGTTTTATATTAATTATTGTTAGCAAAACTAATACTTAAAAAACAAAATAGTTTTAACTTTAAATTTAAATAATATTATTTATAACTATTAAAATGTAAAACAATATTTTAAATTTAATGTTATTAAAGCTTTTTATTGTTTATATAAAAAGAATACTTAAAGGGTGCAACTGTATATTAAAAATATAAAAAAAAAGAAAGAATTCTGTAGGCAAGGCATATAAAATTCCTAAATATACCCTAAGGCTATAGCTGCTACTAGGTGCTAAGCCTGTTAAGCCTAACAAACACACACAGAGTATAAGAACTAGGCATATGCTACTTTTATAGCACAAGCCCCTTACACACTTGTGTTAAAATGCTAAAGCATAAAAAAAACTGCTGTTTTTAACAACTATTTATATATAAGTTTTATTATAAAACTTTAACCTTTTTTTAAGCAACTTTTTTTTTGCTTTGCTTGTTAGTTTTTTTGTTTATTATAATGTTTTTAATAGTTCTTAATTAATTTTTTGCTATAACTTATATTAGCTTTAGTTATTTATTAGTTGTATTAATAGCTTTATTTTTTTTATTTAATAAAATAGTTTATAATATTAGCTTTTTGTCTTTTTTAATAATTAAATATTAATTCCACTTTGTAAAAATCTTTTTTTTTTTTAAGTTTTAGTTAGCTTTAACTAGCCTTAAAAAAAGAACGTTTTTTTTAAATAAGTTTTTTTTAAAAGTAAAACGTAAGTAAGTTATAAAGATTATTAAATAAATTTAATAATTTTTAAAAAAATCTAACTTGTACACTAAAGATTTAACTTGCTGCTTAATAGTTTATAAGCTAAATAATTGCTATAAATACTTTTGCAAAAAGGTTTTTAAAAAATAATACTTTAAATAAAGCTTCAAGTAAACCTAATTACTTTTTTAAAATTTTAATGCGTAATGTTTGTTATTATAATATTTTTTAGTACGCATTGCTATAAAATTTATTGCTAAATAAGCATTATAACGCAAATGTTTTTAAAAAAAAACGCATATTAGCAAATTGCTTAGTATTTGCTTTTATTAATATTAATGTTTTTAATATATTAAAAAGCTTAAATTTAAATAGTTGTTTATAAAAAGTTAACTAAATAACTTTAAAATAAGCTGCGTTTAAGTTTTATTGCAAAAATAAAATAATATTAAGCTAGCAAGCTTTTAAATTTGTAAAATTATAATAACAAATAACAATTTTAACAATTTAGTTTCTTTTTTTTAAAAAGCTTATTTGTTTAAAAGTAATATGCTGTTATTATAAACAATTATGTTTTAAAAACCTTTTAGATTTTTTGCTAAACTTTTAATATAAACTTTTTATTACAGTTAAAAATAATTGCTTTAAAAATACTTTAATTTAACAAAAGCAATTGCTTTATTAAAATAATACTTTATTTTTTAGCAATATATTTTTTATAACTAAAAATAAAAAAAGTCTGTTCAAACGTTAAGCACAATATAGTTAATAATTAGTTAAACTTTAAATAATAAGCTTTATTATTATTTAATTGCTATAAAATTTTAAACGGTTTAACAATTAAAAAAATAAAAATAAAAATTATAACAATTGTACGCATAAATAAAAAATTCTTAAGTTAAATAAAATGTAAACTACTTATTAGCAACTGTTTGTTTATTTAGTTAACTTTATAAGTATAGCAATGTTTAATATACTTTTTAACTAAATAAGTTTTTTAATAAATTTAATAAAGCTTTAAGTTTTGCAATATATGCTATATTTTAAAATAATATTTATTATTATAAGCAATTATAAGCATATTTTTTATTATTTTATATAAAATATAAAGCTGTTTAATTTTATTATATATATTATATATTAATTTATTTTAAACTTTAAAAAAATAGCTAAGCTTAAAAAAAATATTAACGTTTTTATTAATATAAAGTTTTTAAAAAATTATTATAAACTTAAAATTTAATTTGTAAGCTTTTTTAAACTTTTTAAACAAAGCATTATTTATAATTATTTTAATAATGCTTGCGTACTAAATAATATTTAATGTAGCTAGCTTATTATTACGTATTAGTTTGTTTATTGTTTTATTTATAGCGTTAATAACTATTTTTAGCTAACTAAATATATTTAGCACTAAATTAAAACGCTTAAGCAAATAATATATTTATAATTTATATTATAAAAAATATATTAAAAAATTAATTAATTAAATGTTAGCTTTATTTATTATAAACGTATTAAAATTAGTTTAATTTATAATGCTTTTTGTTGTTAAATAATTAGTTAAAACAATTATTAAATTTTTGTTTAACTTAATAATTGTTTTTAATTTTTTAGCTGCTTAAATTAAATAAGCTATTTTTAATTTAAATAAACTATAACTAATTTTGGCTTTTAAAATATATTTATTTAAAAATATTATAAGTTGTATAATTGTTAAAAAAATTATATTTTTTAATTTTTATTTAGTATTAAGCTAAAAATAAAATCGTATTATTTTAAATCTGCGCTTTTTTAAGCTATTAAGTTGTATAAACAACTTTTAGTTTAAATTATAATAATAAATATTAGTTTTTTTGCAAATTGCATTTTGCATAGCTTTAAACAATGCTATTTTTACAAATGTTAATTAGTAATAAATTAATTAACAGTAAAACTTATGCTTATTAACGTTAGCTACTTAGCTTTTTTTATATTTTGTTATTAATAACAATATTTTTTTATTTTATAATAAGCTAATTAGCTGCACATAATAAAAAATTATTTTTTTTAAAAATTTAAAAGCTTTAATATATTGCTTAAAAGCTTTTAACTACTTTAGAAAATTTAACTTGTAAAAAGTTTTTAGCTTGTTTTTAAACGTTGTTATTTTAAATGCGTTTATTTAAAAGCTTAACAATTTTATTAACAAATACTTAATAAAGAACTTTTTAAGGTTAATTGCTATATTTTTTGCTTTAAAAATAAAAAAAATCTTTTTTAAATGCATTTTATAATTTTTTGCTATTTTTAAAAAAATGCAAATGTTATTAATAAATATTTAATAATAATGGCTATGGTTATATAACAAGCAATTTATATACTTTTAAATATAAACTAAAGTATTTTAAAAGCTTATTAATACAACTTTTAAACACTTAATTTTTTAAAAACTAATTATAATAAATTAATTTTTATAGTTTAAATAAATATTAAACTAATAAAAAAATTCTGTTATATTAATAATTATAATAAACTGCTTGCTTTTTAGCGCATTAATAACATTAGCTTATAAAAATAATAAATAATTATTTAATACTGCTATTTTATTAAAGTTTTATAAGTTGTTAACTACTTTTTTTTTATTTTTGCTATAAACAGTGCGCTATATAATAAATAATAAGTAAACAAATAAACAAAGTTTATTAACAAAATTTATACGTTTTTTTTTATGCAATTTATTATAAATTTTATTAAGTATTATTATGTTTTTATAACTAAACAAATATAACTGTAAACTAAGTTTATAATTTTGTTATTTTTTAATTAAAAAGATTTTTATTTACTAGTTAAAAAAAATGTTTACTGTTTTTTTGTTAATTTAAATATTTTACGTTTTAATTACTTTAGCAAACTAATTTATAATAAATGCTTGTTTAACATAAATATAAATTTTATTTTTTATAACTTGTTTAAGCAAGTTTTTTAGCTTTTTAATATTAAGTGTTATATAAATTTTAAACAACTTTAACTTAAATAGCTTAAAAAAGGCAGCAATTTTTAAATTTGTTATCTTAATACTAATTATAAATACTTTGTTAACAGTTATTACTTTTAAAAAAGCAACTTTTAATATTGTTAGTATATTAAAAGTTAAAACATTATTTATGCTTGCTAATAAAAAAATATAAAAAGTACTTTAAGCAAAAAAAAAAGTTTTATTTAAAACTAGTAAAAAAGCTTTTAACAAGCTTTAAACAATGCTAAATACAGCGTTAAACATTAAAATAATAAAATTAAAATGCTTTAAGCAGTTTTTAGCTATTTTAGTTATTTTGTTAAACGTAAACAAGTTATAAGCAAGCACTGTGTTAGTAGCAACAGCATAAGTTATTAAGTTTAAATTAAATTTAGCATTTATAACTATATTTAATATAATATTAATAAAACTTTTTTAATTTATTATACTGCATATTGCTTTAGCAGTAGCTATAGCAAAAAAAAATATTTTTATAGCTTTTTTTTAAAACATTTTGTAGTATTTACTGCTTTAGTTTTTAATAATATATTTTAGCTTAATATTTTTGTTAATATATAAAACTTTATTAGTTGCGTTTATAATTAATATTATACAAAATGTTTTTATATTAAAAATAGTATATATAACGCTTTAATAAAAAAAAAAAAAAGCAAAAGTTTTAATTAATAAAAAGTAGCTTATATTTTATTACAATATATGCTAACTTTTTTTATTTTAGCTTTACTGCTTTTTTGCTTATAACTTTATAATTAAGCGTATATTTTTTGTTAACAACAAAAAAATTAATATTAAACCTGTTTTTTTAAATAAAAATGATTTTGCTATTAAAAAAGTTAATGTTAGCTATATATAGCATTTAAAAATCATTTTTAATAAAGCATTTAAGCTTTAATTTATTATTTATAATTTAACTATTTTTTTAAAATATAAAAGTTTTAAAATTATTATTTTTATTTATTTTTTAATAATAAAACATAAATTTTGTTTATTTAGTTGCTTTAACACTTTTTTTGCTAATGCTTTTTAAAATAGCTTGTTTTAAAACAATTATATAATTAAATTGCTATAAAAACTTACGTTTAATAATTGTTTTTTTAATTTTAAGATTTTTATAAATTTTAATATTTTTTGCTATAAAAAATAATTATACTTTAAACTTTAAATAAAAAAAACTTAAAATATAAAAATTAGTTTAAATATTATATACGTTTATAACATTTTTAATAAAAATATTTTTATTTGCAATTGTTATAAAGCATATTTTTTTTATTTGTTTATTGCGTACTATTTTTTTTTTTAACTTTTTTTTTAAAAGCAACTTTTTAAAATAAAACTACTTTAAAATTACAAATAGTATTAGCTGCACTTATTAAACATTTTTACAAATGTTTAAAAAGTTGGTTTTTAAATAAAAAAAACGTATTATAATAATTATAAGTATAGCAAACAAAGTTAATTAAAAAAAAACTAAAAAAAGTTTTTAACGTTAAATTTTTTTTATAAACATAATAATGTTTAAGCTTTTTAATAACTATATAAAAATGTTTATAATAGCATAAGCATATTATATTAATATTAACAATATAATAATTAACGTGTTTTATTATTAAATAATAAATATTATTAAATAACAAAAGTTTTAAATTTTCTAACCTTTTATTATTTAAACTTTATTTTTTTTACTTATAACAATAAAGCATACGTTAAAAAAAACTAAGTTACTAACTGCTGCTTGCGCTTTTAAATGCAACTTTTATATTTTTATTTATAAGCTTGCAAAAATGTATAACGTTTTTAATAAAACTTTTTGCTGCAAAATTGCTAATATTACGTTTTAATATAGCAGCAAAAATATAAAGTTAAAATTAACCAACTTTAAAAAGCAAATAATTATATAGTTTATAATTTATTTAAATTTAAAAGCGTTTTTTTTTAAGTATATTATGTTTAAAATATAGCTAACTAACTATTAGTTAAACAAAGTAGCTAACTAGTTAAAAAATGCTAAACAATATGCTTTATAAACTGTATACTAGCTTTTTAAACGTGTTTAAACTATTAAATTAACTATAGCTAAATTCTTTACAAAAATTTTACTAAATATAACGCGTATTATAAACGCGTAAAAAAAACTATTAAGCATAAAAATATTATAAAAAAAAATATATATAATTTTAATAAAACAAAGTTTATAATAAATATAATTATAACTAATATAGTTATAATAAATATTAAAAAGTAAAATAAGCTTAAATAAGCTTAATAAAACAATCGAAATTAATTTATAGCTGTTTGTTTAATTAATTTATAAAATTAATCGGTGCTACTTTTTATTATTTTAAAAAAAAAAACTTATTTTGCTTTTTAGTATTGTAATAGCTTTTTATTACTTAAATAGCAAATTGCAATTTTATATAACAGCTAAATTAATAATAATTTCGGTTTAAAATAAATTAAACATTTTAATAAATATATTTAACTACGTTTAACAAATATAAAACGTTTTTTTATTTTTAATAGTTATAAAAACTATTATTTAAAAAAATTTAAAAACTATTGCTAAAAAAATAATATTTTTATTAAAACAATGCTTATATATTTTTTTTATAAATTTTAGCTTTTAAACGTAGCATGTTTTAGCTTATTAAAAAAAGCGTATAATATTAAAATTAGCAATATTATACAAATAAATATAATGCATATTTTAAAAAAAAACTTTTTATTTACGTTTTTTAAAGCTTATATTTAAACAATAACGCTTATAAATATTACGTTTAAATTTAAAATTATTAGCTTTGTTTTATTTAATTTAAAAGTTGTTATTTTAAAGTTTAAAGTTGCGCTAATTTTTTTTATACTGTTGTTAAAGCTTAAATTATTTTTTATTATTTAGGTTTTAAAAACTTTTATTATTATTAAAAAAGCTATTTTATAGTTTGTTTATTTAAAAAACTAAATCTTTAAGCATTAAAATAACTTGCTAAACAAAATTATTAACGTTATAAACTTGTTATTAAAAGCTATATATTATTTATTGCATAAGCAAACGTTAATACTAAATAAAATAGCTAAGCTTTAAAAAGCTAACTATATTTTTAATAAACGCCGAAAAACAAAAAATAAGTAATTATAAACTAAAAAAATATTTACTTAATTTAAAAAAACAAATTTCTAAATCTTTAAAAAAAAGTAGTAATCAAATAAATTAAAAAAATAGTAAAAGTAATAGTTGTTAAATAAAAGCATTTATGCGCGCGCGCTATTATAGCATATGCGGCAATACCGGTTATAATGTACACACTTATACAGTAAATATAAATACGTTTAATAAAAAGGATTCCGATTAATTTAAAATAATTTAATTGCGTTATAATTGTTTTTTTTATATTGCAACCTAAATAATGCCTAAAACTCTTATTACTTAATAATATTTGTTACTTAATAATAAAACACGTTATATATAACTTTATTATAATTATTATTATAAAATTAAACACTGTTTAAATAGTTGTTATTATTATTACTTTTGTTAATTTATTTAGTAAAATAAACTTAGTTTACATTTTTATGCTTTTAATTATAATTATAACAATTTTTATTTTTATTTTTATTATTGTTTTATTATTATAATAAAAATTGTTTATTACTGCAGTTTTAAAACTAATTTTAGGTTTAGCTGCTATTATAATAACTGTTTTAACTATTTTAAAAATACTGATTTTTTTAAAACTTAAAGCTGCTTTAAAATTTCTAATTGTTATAAAAGCTATAATTATTTTAAAAGTTATAACCGTTTTAAAAGCTACAATTATTAAACTAATATTAATAATTATTACAAAAAGTATAGCAAAAAAATAAAGCAAAATATATTTAATTAATATTGTTTTAGCTTATATAATAGCTTTTTTAAGCTATAGTTTTTGTTTGCAAAAAATGCTTATATATAGCGTAATAAATAAGGTTATACTTATTATTTACTTTATAAGCTATATTGTTTAAATTGTTTTTAACTTTTTTAACTAACGCTATATACTTATTAAAAGTTTAGCTTTTATATAACGGTTAAATAAACTGTTTAACTTTTAATAACATATTGTTATAAATTTAAATTATAATATTTTTTTAATTAATATTGTTAACTGTTAATATATTTATTATATAAATATAACGTAGCTTGCGCTAAATAAATTAAAAAAGCTTATGCTTGTTGCGCTAAATGTTTTAAAACGTAAGCGTAATTTAATTAAACTGTTAAATTATTATTTTAATATTAAAACTAAATCGCTTTTATAAAGCTTTAATAACTTTTTTAATTTTTTTTTAGCAATACATTTTTTAACTAATAATAATAAGTTTATTATTTTATTATAAAACAGCTGATTTTGTAAGCAAAATAAATAAAAATATTATAATTTAGCTTTTGTTAAAACTGTAAATAATATTATTTTTAAAAAGAAAATTAATATAATTAAAAAACAAATAAATATTAATAAAAATAAGGTTTTGTTTTTTAATAATAATATTAATATTGTTAAAGTTATTATATTTTAAATTAAATAAACTAATATTTTTGCGCTTAAGCTTATAAGTTTTTTTAATAGTAAAATTAAACTAAAATGTTTTATTTTGCTTATTAAAGCTAAAAATATTGCTAGCATTATTATTATTGTTATACAATTAATAGCGATTGCTTTTATTGCTATTATTGCTGCTATTATTGTTATTAAAGTTATTTTTATTATTTTTTTTAGTGCAAAAAGCAAAGTTAGTGCATGTTAAAGCAAGGTTAATAAAGTTTTTAAAAAGCTTACTATTACTAATGCTTTGCAGCGCTCGCTATTAAAAGGCAGTAAACAAATTAAAACTTTTTAAGATTTTGCGGTTAATGCAATAAAATTTAAAAAAAAGCGCTTAAATTTTTTTGCATATTTTAGTGCAACTTATGCAAAAATTAAATACTTAAATTAATTTTGTATTTAAATTAAATAGCAATTTTTTAGTTTTTTTTTAAATTTGCTTAGTGTTGGAATAACTGGTGTTGGTTGCAACTGTATGTGTAGGCACGTACAAAGTTATTGTTACGTACGAGGTTATTAGCACGTGCGCACCTAATTCCTTTTATTATATTAGCTTATACGCTAGCAGAAGTTTTTACCTAAAGTAAAAACTCTGCTTTATACAAAGCTTCTTTTTTATATACAAAAAGATATAAATAAATATAATACAATAGATTATATTTTATTTTATACGTATGTTTATTATACAATATTATACAAAACTTATTTAATACTGATTAATAGTTGTAAAAGCATTTTTTATACAACTGTAAAAGCACTATAAATTAGCAAAAGTAAAAACGGAGGCATTTACGGCTTAACTAGGTTTTTATATTATACTTTAATTTTTTTGTTGCACAAGTATTACTTTTTTAACTAAACTAAATATATTTATATATTAAAAAAACAAAAAAATTGATTTTATTGTTATACAAATATTACTTTTTTAATAAAACTAAATACATTTATATTATAACAAAAAAAATAATATATAATTATATTTAATAATTTGTTATATAATAATAAAAACAACAATTTGTTTGCTTAATTTTATTTATAAATATAGCATTAAATATTTTATATAATATAGTAAAACTTGCTATATTGTAAACTTTAATTAATTTTACGTATAAAAAAATTGTTAAAAACTTTAGGCTTAGTTTTAAAAACGTATAAAACTATTTTAATTTTAAATACTAAAAAAAAAGCGTTAATTTAAGTTATATAACTTTAAAATTGTTAAACATATAAATAATGTTTTAAATTATTAAATATTAGTATTTAAAAAATGTTTAACAAAAGTTTTAAAAAATGTATACAAAAAATTTTAAAAACTAAATAACAAACTATTTTTTTTAAACTTATTGTACGCTATATAAAAAACTATTTTAAATATTTAAAGCTAAAGGCGTATAACTAAAATTAAAAAAGTTAAATTAAACTAAAAGTTTTATATAAATCGTATAAAGCAAATATAATTTAATAAAAAACTAGCTAAAACTTTTAATTACTTAAAACAATTTGTTAGCTGTTGTACAAGCATTATTAGTTTCTTTTACGCCAAATTAACAACTTTGTACAATATTGTAAAAAATTTTAACCTTAAATATAACTGTACAAATTGGAACTATATAACTAAAGCTAACTTAAAATGTATACTTTTATACTTTTAAAAACTATTTTGCTTAAAACTATATATAACTAATAATTAAAAACTAAAATACTTTTAAACCGATATATAAACGTATAACGAAGGCAGAACATAAACTAAACTTTTAGCTAATATATAAATATTTTATTATTTATTATTTTTAACAAACTTTAAAACAACAAATATATTTTTGTATAATATTAAACCCTGTATTAAATAACTTTTTAATAAACTTATTTCTTACAAAAAATATATAAAACAAAATAATTCTACTTAAAAAGTATGCAATTTTTTAAAAAATTTAAAAAAAAAAAAAGAATTACTTAAGTTAGCTATACAACCTGTTATATAATAAAGCACGTTTATTTATAAATGCTTACTGCTAACTTAGAATTATAAAAAATTAATATTATGCAGTATTTTTAACTATTTTAAAAAGTTATACAAAAAACTTTTTTATTTATTATATTGGCTTAAATAAAACTTAAAACAAAATCTATTGTATAATAAATAATTATTTTAATACTAATATAAATTATAGCTAATATTAGGCTAATTGAATTATAATTATTTTTGTACGAATAAAAAAAAAGAATTTTAATTTAGCACTGTATAAAATACTAAACCTTATAATTAACAAGCTTGTAAAAGCATAACGCACGCTTAGCACAAATTATTAAAAAAAAATCTAATTAAATATAATAGTTATATAAGCATGTTAAAAAATATTAAAACTAGCTATAGCATTTATATTTTAAAAGCTAATGTATAAAAGCTTTTTTTTTAACCTTAAAACATATATTTAAGTAGCAGCAAATAATTTATTAAAGTATTTTATATAATAAAACAATAATAGCTATTTTATTAACAAAAAATATAATTAAAACAGCTGTATAAAAAGCCAACAATTTAGGTTTTAATTTAGATTTTTAAACTAGCTATAAAAAAAAATTAATTAAAAGTACTATATAAAAAAAAAATGTTTTGTATGCAGCAAAAAAAACTATTAGTTATTTAAACATATATTCTAAAAACAAGCTTATACAAAAAACTAATATTTTAACTTGTATAAAATAATTTATAATATTTTGCTTACGCTTAAAAAATTTTTAGTATTTTTAACAAAATGCAAAAGATTTTTAAAGTTAAACAAAAATAATAAAAATATTAATAAAAAATTTGGCAGCTAATTAACTTAATTCCTAATAAACAATGCTTTTTTTTACTATATAACTAGTAAAAATATTTAGAACTGCAAAACAAATGTTTTATTTAATTAGTTTATATTAAATAACTAGTATTATATAAAATACTAAAATAAATTATAAAATATAAGCGCTTTAAACTATTTAATAGTAAAAAAAATATAATTAAAAGCTTATTTCAAAATTTATTTTTATATAAAAGTAAGTTAAACATTAAAAAGTATATATATTAGATTTAGCGCTAATAATATTATAAGCGCTATTAATACTGTATAAATAAAAAATTCTCTTAATATAACAATATATTATATTTTAAACAGCCTTACTTTTTTTTTATTTTTATTAAAAAACGCTAACAAATTACAAGCATATTTTAATAACATAAAAAATATTATTGTATAAAAAAATAGCAAGATTATTTTTATTATATGCAAATAAAAACATTTATTCTTTAATATTAGCTTGCATAAAGCTAGAATATATTTTATAAAAATAAAACTGCAACAGCTTTACTGCTGTTTTAAGCACCTTTGTATAAAAAAATTATATAATATGCTTAATTATATAAAATATAATATTAATTATTTTATTTTAAAAAAAATTTAAAAATTTTGTTATTATTGTTAATTATATAATTAAACATTTAAACGTTTTAAATTTTTAATTAAAAATAATTGCAATTTTAACTATAAAGTTATAATAAATGCTGTACAAATAAATAACAAGCAGGTTTTTTATATAATTAATGCAGCTATATTATTTTAAGCAGCAATATTTTTAAAATTTATGTTTGCATAAAACGTTTAAAAAGCGTTATACAAATACTAAATCAACGTATACTAAGAACTTTTTAACTATATTGTATATAATTTAAATACAAATTTTTTGTTTAAAAAGTTTTAAAACTAAGCAAAAATTATAAGCACCTAATGCTGTACAATGCTTATTAAAACATATTAAGCAATTAGCAAAATCGAAAAAGCATATAAGCTATTTTATTATATATATAATATTTTAAAAGCAGAACTTAATTATTGTATAAAAAAAAAATTAATTTTATAAATAACGGTTAAAGCTTTAAACAACATTGTTAAATTAAACAGCATTATATTAACTTTTTTTATTTTTAAAGCTTATTTTAAAATTAATTAGGATTTGCTCTCTTTGCTTAATATTGTATAAAAAGCAAAAGCTATTAAAAAGGCAATAAAAATATTACGCAAAAAAAAAGCAAAAGTTAAAATTAATTATGCGATTAACTAGCGCAACAGGCCTACTTTATATAATATACTATCTTTTTTTTTATAAAGCAAAGTTTTAGTATAGCGTAAAAAAAAAAGTTAAAATAATTTATACAAAATATAATTAATTAAAAGATTTAATATAATTATTAATTTAACAAACAGTTTAATACGTTTTAAATATATATAAATTAAACTGTATTATTATACAATTAAAGAAGCTATTTTAGATATATAAGAAATAAAGCCGAATAACAAGCATTTTTAACTTTTAGCTATATAAAAAAAACGAAAACAATTTTAAAAAACAGATAACTTTTATATAACTTTTATACAACAAATTAGCTAGCTATTTTTAACTTTTAAAAAAAAATAAAACTATTTTTTAGCTGTTAAATTGTGTAAAAACGGCATAATTAACGTATTTAGCGCTTTATTTAAAGAATTAAACGCTATAAAAATTAATAACTTTGTTATATAAAGCGTATTTTAGTTTATAAAATACGATTTAGCTAAATATAGCGATATTTGCATTTTTAAGTTCCGCTTTATATAAAAAATTAAAAAAAAAACAATTAAATTGTACAAAAAGTTAAAACTTGTTATATAAAGCTATAACAATAATAAAAAAGAAATAATTCTTATGCAATTGCTAACTATTTAGCAGATAAGCTAGCAATTACTTTTTGTATTAAGCTTTTTTTTAATATGCGATTTTAATGTATTAAGCAAACTTTAAAACATTATATAAGCGTATATATAATCGAAAAATAAGCTAGCTAAAAAAATTTTTATATAATTATTAATAGAACTAAAGTTAAAATATTTTAATAAAACAATTTTATAAATTGTATAACCTTTATATAAATTAGCAGAATTAAAGCTATATTAGTTTAAAATTTATTACTAGCACTATTATAAAAAACTAAAAATAACTGTTTTTATATACAACTTATATTTTTTAATTATAACAAAATTATTGTACAACTTTGGTATTATTAGCTTTTAAACAGATAATATATTTAGTTTTATAACGCCCGATTTTTTGGCTAAAAAGAAACATAAGCTGCAGCAAACTAAGTTTTATATAAAACTAAAAAAAATATTTTGGTTAAACTATTTTATAAAGTTTAATAGCAAACAAATTACTTTATTGTCTAAAAGTAATATTATTTTAATGTAAAAAGGTTAAGCAAACTAATTAAATTTGGTTAACTTTTATATAAAAAACTTTGTGCAGCAATATATTTTATAACGTGCAAAAAGCGTATATATTAGCAATATTTGCTAGCTAAAAGCAGCGTATAATTTTGCTGCTGCAGCTTAAATAATAAATCTTAAGCTGGACAATATTACAAACTTAAACAAAAAAATTAAATAGCAAATAAATAACTTAAACTGCGGCTTAATTTTTATATTATTAGATTTGCATTATATAAAACTGTTTATTTTTATAAACAAATTTTTTGCTAACAATGCTAATATAATTTCATAACTTGGATTTTTTATTATACTAAGTATTAAAAACTATATAAAAGCAAACCTAAGCTTTGAAATTAAAAAAAACATTATATATTAGAATTTTAATAAGTGCAAAAAAGTAACTAAAAGCGTACTTGCTAATAAGTTATACAGTATAGTTAACAGCTTTAATAACGCTATTGCTTTTTGTATAATATTTTTAAAGATTATAATTACGTTAAGTTTATTTTTTATTTTAGCAATCTTATATTTTAACTTAAAGTTGTTATACAACTATTTAATAAAGCTAAATATAACGCAAAAAAAGCGCTTAATAATAAATATTATATTATTTAGAAAGTTGTACAAAAAAAGAAAAATTTTTAAAATATAATAAATTAATAGCAAAAATAATTTTGCTAACGCGTTTATAAAAAAAACGCTGAACTAAGCATTAAAAATTTTTATATTAACAAACAAGCTATTTATATAAATAAAAACATATGTAAACAAAACTTAGGTAGTTATATATAATTATAACAATTATAAAAAAAAAAGTGTGTAATAGTAAAAGCAATGTATAAAGGTATATTAACTTTAAAAAAAACTTTAAAAAACAAAAAACAACGTAAACTTTATTTATTTCTATTTTTTTTATTATATAACTATTTTTTTTATAAACATTTTAACTTTAACTTTTTTTTAAACATAATAATTATAACAAGCGCTGTATAATTTTTAAACGTACGCTGTATAAATATTACTTTAAAACTTTATAATTTAATAACACTTATAAAACAAAAAACTATTACGATTAATATAAGCATTTTGCTTGTATAAAGCAATAGTAATGCTGTGCAATTAAATAAAAACGGCCTAAAAATAACTTTTGTAGCAAATAATATATGCAATAGACAGATTTAGCAGCTTGTAGGCCAGAACTTAAATTTAAATGTTAACTAAAAGTATTGTAGCAATTTAAGCTTTTTTGGCTTACGTACAAAAAGCTAAAACTATTAGCAACATTATATAATAAACGTATAATAAAAAAAGAAATATATATATTAATGTAAAACAAATGCAAAAGCCAACAATTGTTAGAATTATTTGTTGGGAGCAGCACAATATTGAAACCAAGCTTTTAGCTAATGATTGTAGGCATATAACCACTATTGCTAAATATACAAATAGCATTTATTGTACAAGTGTATATATATGTATATATATATGTATATATATGTGTATATATGTATATATATATATATATGTATATATATATATATGTATATATATATAGATAAAGGCAAACAAAACGTACAAAAAAAAAAAATAAAGGTACAAAAAAAATAAAAAACAGCTAAAAATTCTAATAATATTTATGTTTAAACTCCCTTTTGCACAATCAGCCTTTTTTGTACAATTAACTTACTTGTGTAGCCAAAAACATATTTCAATTAAAAGATGACTTTTACTGTTTGTATAACAGTTAATAAAATTGTACAAACTAGCAAAATTGCAAACCTTGCTAGCGTACAAAAGCAAACCTTTAACTAGCACAAACTAAACTAATAGCTTTATAATTAGTTATTTATACTTCCGACCAATTAAACTAACTGTACAATTAAGGCAGCAGTTTTACAGTATACTTTTTATAATCTAATTAAAAAAATAAACTACTAATTCGATTTTGTACGCAAAAATAATTACTCAACTACTTTTTTAAAACTTAATTAAAACTAAGTAATTATTTTTAATACTGTACAAACTATATACGTATAGCTATTTAATAGTTTACTTTTTTTTTTTACTTTGTATAACAATAAGTTGCAACTAAAAAAAAAAAAAGCTAATGTTAAAATAACTAGTGTTAGTTGCAACTGTATATGTAGGCACGTACAAAGTTATTATTACGTACAAGGTTATTAGCACATGCGCACTTAATTCTTTTTATTATATTAGCTTGTATGCTAGCAGGAGTTTTTACCTAAAGTAAAAACTCTGCTTTGTATAAAGCTTCCTTTTTATATACAAAGAGATATAAATAAATATAATACAATAGATTATATTCTATTTTACGCGTATGTTTACCGTACAATATTGTACAAAGCCTATTTAACACTTAGCTTTTTTAGTAAAACAAACATTATTTAAAAGCAAATGTTTTTATAATTTTTTTATTTATTTAAATATTTAATTATAAAGCTTAGTAAGTTATAAATAATATTAGTTTGTTTTAAACAGAAATTTAAACTAAATAGTTTTGCTATTTTTTTATTGTTTGTTATAATAATTGTTTAACAAGTGCTTAAATATAGTAATAATTATAAAACAAAATAAAAAAGCAAAAAATAAAATAAATAAAAACTTTATATTTATTTTAATTATATTAATATATTAATTAATTTAAATAATTTATAATAATTTAATATGTATTTAACGTTTAATATTAATAAAAAAATTGCAACGTTTATATAATACTTAGTTAGTTATTTAACGTTTGCTTTTTAAATAATATTAAAATATAATAATATAAAGTAAAGCAAATGCTTTAAAAAACAAGCTTTTAATAAAATATAAGCTTTTGCAAAAAAGTAATAAATAAGCTAAAAAAAGTATTTTAAAAAATAAGCTTTTAATAAAATATAAGTTTTTAAAATAAATTAATATAAAAATGCTTAACTTAAATTAGTTGTACTTATTTTAATTAAAGTAGCGCGCTAATTATAAAAGCTAATTTATACGCTAAAATGTTGTTTTAAATAAAGTATATTATAGTTAAAAAAAAAACTTTTTAACTTTAAAAATAAAAAAGTAGTATAAAAAATAAATGTAAAAAAATATAAAGCTTAATAAAGTATAGTTTTTATAATAAAATAGTTAAAGGCACTAATTTTAAAAAAAATATTTAAAAGGTGCAACTATATATTAAAAATGTAAAAGAAAAGAAGAAATTTTATAGGCAAAGCCTACAGAATTTTTAGATATACTTTAAGGCTATAGCTACTATTAGGTGCCAGGCCTGTTAGGCCTAGCAAACACACACAAAGTGTGGGAACTAGGCATGTGCTACCTTTGTGGCACAAGCCCTTTACACACTTGTGTTATTACATATATTAATTAACTTTTAATATTTTATAGCTTTTTATATTTAATAAAAAGTTTTTTTTTTTAGCTTTAAAATAAGTTTAGCTTAGTAATAATTTTTTATTAATATTTAATTATAAAAACTGTTAAACGAATTTATTAATATGTATGTTAATAATATATTAATATATTTAAAACTAAAAAAAAGGTATTAAAAACAATATAAAAAGGTTATTTATTGTTTATATAAAGTTTAATTATAATAAATTATTTAAACGTTATTATAAAAGCTAAAGTTAATATTTAAATCGATTTAGCAAAAATTAAAGCTATTATAAACTAAAAGTTTAAAAACTTTAACAAAGTTAAAACAGTTTAATTTTTTTTTAAAACTATATAACTTTATTTATATATTTATTTACTACGTTAATAATATTGCTAAATTATTAAACTAGTTATTTAAAAAAAACGCTTTGTTTAAAAAAAGCTTATTTTATATAAAACAAAAAAATGTTAACTATAATATAAACTTTAAAGCATTATTGTTTAAAGCTTTTAAAACAGAAATTTTTTGTTATTATTAATTATTAAGCTTTTTTATATTTTTTAATTAAACGTATGCTTTTAATACGCTAAATTTAATAAGCTAACTTTTTAATAAATTTTAATATTATTTTTTAATATAAATTTAAAAAAAAAAACGTAATAATTAATGCTTTATTTAAAAAAACAGCTAAATTATTTATAATAAAAGTATAAAAAGCTAAAAAACGCATTTTAATTATAATTAAACCTTAAGCTATAAAAAAATTAATAGTTGCTATAAAAAGTAATAAAATAGCATTTAAAAAAGCTAAACTAATAAAACTAATTAAAAAAAAACGAAGCTTAAAAGTTAGGCTATAAAAATTATTAGCTATAAATGTTTAAAACTATTTTAAATAATATTATTTTTTTTATAAACAGCTTTAATTAAAAAGTTATATTATTTTAAAATTACTGCTTATTTAAGCTAAAATAAAACAATTAAAACAATTAAACAAAATTTTTATTAACTTTATTTAAAACAAAATATTAAAAAATATATGCGCAATTATTATAACTGTTAAAAAAATAAAATATTTTAAAATAAAACATTTAAGCTATTATATTTAATATTAATATTGCAAGCAATATAAAAACAAGTAATAATAAATAAAAAAAACATGCTAAAAATTGCTAAAGCTATAATTACGTTTAAGCTTTTATAAACAAGTTTAGCTATTTGTTAGCTATATTTTTAAATAAAAAATCTAATATAATAAAAACAGTAGCAACATAATACTATTGTTTTTTATATTAATTTTTTAGCATACTAAATTATTAGCTGTTAAATAACGCAAAGCTTTTTATATTAAATTTTATAAAAAAAATTAACAAGTTAATTAAAATAAAATATTGCAATAGTAACGCCTACTATTTTTAAATATAAAAAGCAATTAAGTTTATTAATTAAAATTTAATTAACAACTATAATTTTATATTAATAAGTATTAAAATAATTAAAGCTTTTATTTATTATTGTTAAATTTTGTTTATAATTTATTATAGCACTTATTATTAAATATAACTTTTTTAAAAATAGTTTTAAAGACTAATATATATAATTTATTATTAACAAAGCTTTTAAATAAAAAAATTAGTATGTTGTTGCAAAAGCTAGCACTAAAACTAATAAAACAAATATAAAAGGTTTAAAAAATAATATACGTATTAGCAAAAGCAGCTTAAAAATAATAAAAATTATAAGCTAACAAAAAGTGTAAACTAATTAATTTTAAAATAAAAAATAAAATTTTTTTTTAAAAAAAAAAGTTTTTTATATAAGTATTAACTATTTAGCTAAATTTATAATTTATAAAACTATTTAAAATTTTAAAAAAATAAAGCTATAGCTACGTTTTAAACTTATTTTTATTATATAAAATAAAAAACTTATTTTATGTTAACCGACTGCAAAAAGCAAATAATAATTTATTATTATAATAAATTTAAACGTTTTTAAAACTTAAAAACGTTAATAAAAAACTTAAGTATAAAATAAACAAAATAAAAAAATTATATTTATATAAAAAATATTATATATTGCAATACTAAGTTTTTTTAACAAAAATATAACTTTAATAATATATAGTATTTAGTAAAGAATTTTAAAAATGTACTTGTTACATTTAAACAATTTTATAAGTTATACTTTAAAGCTTTAAAGCTATTAGTTAAACTAAAAAAATAAATGCATGCAGCTGCTGCAAATAAAAATATAAAGAATTACTTAAATAACAATATAGCTAAAAAGTTAAAAAAAGCTATAATAATTAAACGTTATACTTAATATTAATATAAATTAAAATTCATATTTTCGTTTTAATAAAAAAATATAATATATAAATTACTACTAAACTGTTATATTAATAAAAAACGTATAAACTACAACTTATAAAGTAATAATTATATTATATTTAATTTTAAAAAACTGTAAGCTTTGTTGTTTTTTTTTTTCTTTTTTTTTAGCTTAAAATCTTAGTTTATAACATTAATATAATATTGTAAAGCATTTTATACAATTGTAATATTTAATTTTATAGCGTTTATTTAAAATATAATTAACTTTATAAAAGTTTTAAACTTTTGTTTAAAATAATATAGCTTAATACATTAATTTTTTAGCTTTTTTTATAAGCTAATTAATTAAATAATAAATCGAAAACAATAAGCTATTTTAATAATAAAAAATTTGATTTTTAATATATTTAGTTTATAATATTATTTTAATTAAGTTGTTAAATATTTTTAAAACTTATAGCATAAATAATTTAAAACTTAATTTAAAAAATATTAAAGTTTATAACTTAACATTTAACTTTAAAAATATAAAACTAGTTTTTTAAAAGCTGCTTTAAATATTTTTAAAAATAGAAACTTTTAAAAAAGCAGCATAAAAAGCAAAAAAAAAGTTAGTTTTAATAATATAAATAATATGTTTATATATTATATTTTTAATTTGTTAGTTATACGCTTGTTTTAATAAATTAAAATAATTAATATTGAAAAGTTAAAAAAATAAAAAAAATAAAAAAGCATAACGTAATTAATAAGCAAGTGTTATAAACAAGCGAGCGTTATATTAAACTAAACTAATATACTTATTATTGTTATAATTTAATTATAACGTTTAAAATTAATTTTATTTATTTAAAACTATTTTTTTTAAACGTATTTATGTTAATTTTATAAGTATATATATTATAACTAGTATTATTATATTATTTATAGCGCTATTATTTTGCTTAAGCATTTTTAATAACAATATAATTTTTGTTTGTTTTTTTTTGTATTAGCTTTTATACTTTTTTTTAAGCTATAAAATTTTAACTTTTTTATAAAGTAGGTAGTTTTTTTTAATAAACATATATTTTTTTAGCTTTATAAAAGTTTTAAACCTTTGTTTAAAATAATATAGCTTAATAAATTAAAAATAGTAAGCTATTTTAATAATAAAAAATTTAATTTTTAATATATTTAGTTTATAATTTTGTTTTAATTAAGTTGTTAAATATTTTTAAAACTTATAATATAAATAGTTTAAAAACTAATTTAAAAAGTGTTAAAGTTTATAATTTAACATTTAATTTTAAAAGTATAAAGCTAGTTTTTTAAAAGTAAAAACTTTTAAAAAAGCAGCATAAAAAGCAAAAAAAAAAAATAGTTTTAATAATATAAATAATATGTTTATATATTATATTTTCGATTTGCTAGTTATACGTTTGCTTTAATAAATTAAAACAATTAATATTAAAAAGCTAAAAAAAAAAAATAAATAAAAAAGTATAACGTAATTAATAAGCAAGCGTTACATTAAACTAAACCAGTATAATTATTATTACAATAATTTAATTATAACGCTTAAAATTAATTTTATTTATTTGGAACTATTTTTTTTAAACGTATTTATATTAATTTTATAAATATATACATTATAACCGGTATTATTACATTGTTTATAACGCTATTGCTTTACTTAAGCACTTTTAATAACAATATAATTTTTGTTTGTTTTTTTTTATACTAGCTTTTGCACTTTTTTTTAAGCTGTAAAATTTTAACTTTTTTTAACGAACACGTATTTTTTTAGCTTTATAGCGCTTACTTAAAGTATAATTAGCTTTGCAAAAGTTTTAAATTTTTGCTTAAAACAATACAGCTTAATATATTAATTTTTTAACTTTTTTTATAAGCTAGTTAATTAAATAATAAATTAAAAACAGTAAGCTATTTTAATAATAAAAAATTCGATTTTTAATATATTTAGTTTGCAATATTATTTTAATTAAATTATTAAATGTTTTTAAAACTTATAGCATAAGTAGTTTAAAAACTAATTTAAAAAATGTTAAAGTTTATAACTTAATATTTAACTTTAAAAATACAGAATTTGAATTTAAAAGCATAAAGCTAGTTTTTTAAAAGCTGCTTTAAATATTTTTAAAAATAAAAACTTTTAAAAAAGCAATATAAGAAGCAAAAAAAAAGTTAGCTTTAATAATATAAATAATAACGTTATTTACAAGTTAGTAACGTACTATAAGTTAGTAACACACTTTTTACTAACTTTTTATCTTTTTATTTTATTTATATATTATTTTATAACAATATAATAATTTAAAAATTTAAAAAAGCTAATTTATAGCTAGCAATTTAAGCTAAAAAACGCAACTTTAAACTTTTTTTTTGCAAGCTTGCTTATATTTACAACGTTTTCAACTATATATTAAAACAAAAAATCGATAGCAACGCACTTTATTACGTTATAAACATTATAAAGCAAAATTTAATAATGTTTAAAAAAAAAATTATTACTAAACGTATTTTTAAGCTAAATATACAAGCGTTTTTGCTTTAGCTTTATTATATTTAAAAAATAGCTAATATTTTTTAACATAAATATAACGCATTAAAAGTTAGCGTTAACTAAGCTTTAAACTTTATATAATAACAACTTAACTTTTAAACGCGTTATAACTGCTAAATCGATTATTAATAAGCTTTTAACAAAAATTTTGCAAGTTATTACAAATAGTTTAGCTTTATAAAACATATAATTAACAAATACAATATATAAATTAAAAATATTTATAATTTTAACAAAATAAGGTTTTTAATAAGCAAAATAATTATTAAAATAGTTGTTACAAGCTTTAAAAAACGTAAGCGCTTTTAATAAGCTAAGCTTAAAAGTAAAAAATAAGTTATTATAAACTAAGCTATTAATTTTTAAAGTTAAACAGTGCTGTTATATATTATTTTTTTAAGCAAAATTTATTTTGCGTTTTAATATTGCAATACTATTTTATTGCTAAACTAAGTTGTAAACTTTTTAAATAATAGCTAAACTAATAATAATATAAGTATTAATTAAGCAAAACATTTTAATAATTATATTTAAAGCTAATTTAAAAATAATTATTGCTTTTTAATTTTAAATAGTTATAAAAGCTATTATTTAATACAATTTAAAAAATATTGCTAGTTTAACAACATTATTATGCTTTATATGCTTGCTTATTTATTATATAAGC
The DNA here is from genome assembly GCA_022495195.1 of Xylaria digitata. Lineage (NCBI taxonomy): Eukaryota > Fungi > Ascomycota > Sordariomycetes > Xylariales > Xylariaceae > Xylaria > Xylaria digitata. Next base: position 26,500 of record MU377230.1, read on the forward strand.
TTTAGCTTTTTAATTTAGTTTTTTTTAATATTTTAAAACAGCATTATAATAAACATATTAAAAGTTTAATATAGCGCTATTAAACCTATATTAAAAAGCAGAACTTTTTTATAAGCTTTACGTATATATTTATATATATATTTATTAAACAAAACATTTAATTAAGTTTTAAAGCAGCTAAAATTATATTTTTAAATACAAATAAAGTTATATTTGCGTTAAATATTTAAAAAACAAATAAAACACTTTTTTTAAACTTTAAACTACTATTTTAATTTTAAATTTTAAAAACGTTTATTATTATACTAAAAACTAAATAGTAATTAACTTTTATTAAAACTAAAATTAAAAATTATTTTTTAAGCTTGCTAACTAAAATTTTAAATTTTATTAACTTAATTATAAAAGCTACGCAAAAGTTAATGCATAAAAATGCCTTTTTGCAGCAAAAAAACAAAAAGCTTTATAAAACTAACTATATTTTAAATAAGCGTTACAAAACTAAAAACAAACAACTGCAAAATAAAGAACTTTTTATTATAACTAACGCCCAAGTTTTACAAGAATTTAAAAATAATAAAGTAATTAAATTAAATAATAAAGCTAAAAATAATTGTTTAGCAAAAAAAATATAAACAAGTTAATAACGCTATAATATTTATAATAAGCTTAAACATAATGTACAAACTTGTTAAATAAAAGTAAAAACATTTAATAAAAAAGATTACAATTAATTTAATTAATTTATATATATTATAGTTAAGTTATTTAAGTTGGCGCATAAAAAGTGCTAAAAAGTGCGTTATTAACTTGTAGTGCATTACTAATTTGTAAGTGACGTTATATTTATATATTATATTTTTAATTTGTTAACTATACGTTTGCTTTAATAAATTAAAATAACTAACATTAAACAGCTAAAAAAAGTAAAATAAATAAAAAAGCATATATAAAGTAATAATTTTATTATTTTTGCAATAAAGCTTAAATTTAATTAAGTAATAGCTTTTATAGCTGTTAAAAATAAAAAAATAATAAACTTTAATTAAATAGCTTTTAATATGTTTATTAAAATGCTAAATTTATTTAAAACTTTGTTTATTTGTTGTTTAACTATTATTGCTAACAATAATATGCTAATTTTTTAATAATTAGCTGTTTTTATATTAAAAAAACAAATAATATTTATTAGCAATAATAATAAATAGCAAAACTGTTTATTTTTAAAAATTAACGTTTTAAATTATTATAATTTATTTTTAATTATTTTATTAAACTATTTTAAACTTTTTACGCTTTTTAGCGCTTATAACTATTATTACTATTAAAATAACGTTTATTATAAAGCTTATTTTATTAAAGTTATAAATATTTGCTTTATTAATACTATATTTAGCAATTATATTTTATATAAACTAAAATTATGCGTTTAATGTTACAATTGTGTAAAATGTTTTACAACATTGTATTAATATTATAAACTAAGATTTTAAGCTAAAAAAAAAAAGCAAAGCTTACGGTTTTTTAAAATTAAATATAATATAATTACTACTTTATAAGTTGTAGCTTATACGTTTTTTATTAATATAACAGTTTAATAATAGTTTATACGTTATATTTTTTTATTAAAACAAAAATATGAATTTTAATTTATATTAATGCTAAATATAGCGTTTAATTATTATAACTTTTTTTAACTTTTTAGCTATATTGTTATTTAAGTAATTTTTTACATATTTATTTACAGCAGCTACGCACATTTATTTTTTTAGTTTAACTAATAGCTTTAAAGCTTTAAGGTATAGCTTATAAAATTATTTAAATATAGCGGGTGCATTTTTAAAGTTTTTTGCTATGTATTATATATTATTAAAGTTATTTTAACAAAATTTTGGCTTGCAAAATAAAATAAAACCAGCGCTTTTAAAAGCGCTTTTTAAACCTTTTTAAAAGCGTATATTAAAAAGTTTTTTTATTTATATATGCTTTATATTATTAGTTATATATATACTTTTAACTAAACTTTAAATAGTTTTATAGTTATATATATAATTATATAACTTAATTTTTTAGCTTATATTAAAATACACTTTTGTTTTATATTTATTAGCGCTGTTTTAATTAGCTATTTGCTTAATAAATATAAAGCGCTTTATTATATATTTTTTATTTAAATAACTATATAATATTTAAAACGTTTTTTATTTTTTTTTATATTTATTTATATATAAATAAAAAGTTTAAGCGCTATATAACAACATTGTAGTTTATATATTGTTTTGTAATTAAAATAGCTAATTAATTTTGTTAATATATTTTTAAACTGTTGTTTATATATATATATAAATATATACGCTTACTAATATTGTTAAAAAATGCGCTGCTATAACAATAACGTTATAGTAAACATATTTTGTTTATATATATACTTTTTTAACTTGTTAATTGCTTTTTTTTTTCTTTTTTTTTTTTTTATAGCTTTTTTATAAGTTGTTTTAGTATGCTATTTATTTATACTTTTGCGCGCTTTTTTTTTAAAATCTTTTGCTAACTTATTTATTTTAAATATAATTAAAACCATATTAATATATTGTTTAATTTTAAATATATTTATATACGCGTAAGCATATAACTTATTAAATAGCTAGCGTTTTTAATGCTAACTTTATATATTTATAGTATTTATAATATTAAACAAACATATTTGTTTACTAAGTTTTTTATATAACCGCTTTTTATAGCTTATTTAAAATTATATTATAAATTATGCTAATGTTATTATAGTTTAAAAAACTTAATTTTTGTTTGTTTTACGCTTTTTGCTTTTTGTTTACGCTTTTTGCTACTGCTTTACTGTTTTTTTTTATTTTTTTGCTTTTGCTGCTGTATTAATTTTATATGTGCTTGCCTAGCTTTTTGCGCGTTGTTTCGCGCTTTTTTGCCTATGCAAAAAGCGTAGGCAGCTATAAAAACCAAAGCTAAAAAAAAAAATAACAATAAAAACAATAAAAAAAAAAGCCCTTTTGTTACTATTGCTTATTATTGCTGCTAAAATATATTGCGCGCTATTATTGCAACTTTTTTGCGTACGCTTTACATACTAGTTATAATTAAGCCTACTTTAGTTTTTTATAAGCAGTATATTGCTTTTATTTTTTATAAACAAAGTAATAGCTACTATAAACAAATTATTAAACGCAGGTTTTATTATAGCTAATGCTATAAAAATAAAAAAGTTTATTGCTTTTAATAAATATTATATTAAACGCTTTTAAATATAATTAGTAAACATTAATTATATAATAGCTTTTTTTATATAGCTTTTTTTATTTTTGTTTTTATTGCTGCTACTAAAGCTAATGTTTTTGCTGCTATAAAATAGCGCTTTTAACTTTGTTTAAATTTTATTTGTTTGCTAATTATATATTTTATAAAAAATGTTGTTTTAGCGCGCTGCTGTTTATAAAGCAGGTTGTTTTACAGCACTTAATTTTGTAGCAGCATATGCTGCTATTATTACTGCTGTTGCTACTGCTAACGCCGCACGTTTGCCTGCTTTGCCCGCCTTTTTGCAAGCGCCTGTTTAAACATCCTTTTTTAAAAAAAAAAAAAACAATAATAATAATAATAATAATAATAATAACAACAATAATAACAATAATGTTGCGCTTTTAGCACAAGTAAAAAAAAAGGATAAAAAAAAAAAATAAAAAGAAAAAAAAGCAACAGTAGCAGTAGCAATAGCATTAGTAGTTTAAGCTGCGCCGGCGTTTTTAGCATTGTTAAGTTTTTTTTTTTTTCGTTTATTTTAAAGAAAACAGGTCTTTTAGCCCAATAAAATCCCTTTTTGCTCTTATATTAATTTTTAAATTTTTTTTAATTAAATAACGCTTGTTTACTAAGTTAATAAGCGCTTAAAAATGTTTAAATTGCGTTTTATTTAACTTTTTAATAAATTTGTTTGCTAATATTTAATTAGTTAAAAAATAAACAACTTTAAACATCTTTTTAAAATGTTTTTGTTTTATTTATATGTTTTAGTTAAATATTAATTTTTTAATTTTTATTAATTATTAAACATATAATTTAAAAGTTGTTTAAATATATAATTTAAGCGCTGTTTAAATTAAACTAAAAATATTAATTTTAGCTTTAATAATAAAAATAGCAACAATGTTTTATTTTATTGCTTTTTATATTATTGTTTTACTAAAAAAAAAACTATATAGTTATATAAAAAATGCTTAATTTTTAAGTTATTTGCAAATAATACATTTTTTACAATTAAAAACGTTTATATTTTTAAATTTTAAGCGCTATATATTATATTTAAAAATTATGCTTTATATAAATATTTAATAATTTAGTTAGCAGCTTATATATATTTATTGCTTAAATTATTTAAAAATTTTAATAGTTATATAACTGTATAAGCTATATTTAGCTTTAATATAATAACGTTATATAAAATTAATTTAACGCGTTTTTAATACGCTTTAATAAATTGCTTAATTGTTTTTTTAAAAAATTTTATAAGCTTTTTTGTTAGCAATAAAGTTATAAAAAATTAGTTATTGTTATTAAAGTTGTAGCGCTTTACTATTTTTTTAATATATTAATTATATATTAAAATAATTATTTTTTTTTTGCAGTTTTTAATTATTTTAATTTTAAAAAACTAAAATATATTGCTTTTTTTTTTTTAGTTTATAAACGCTTTTAATATGCTTAATTATTTTTATAGCTAGTTTAGCATACTTTTTTTTATAAAAAACTATAAGCATTTTTTAGTTTTTAATATAAAATAAGCAAAGCTTTTTAAATAAAGCTTTTATATTAATTTTTAAAAATGTTTTTGCAAATTTTTTAATTTATATAAAGCGTGCTTAAAAAGCTTTATTTTGTTGTTTTAAATAAACTTTTTTAATAAATTTATTATAATAAGCGTTTTTTTTTTTTTAAGTATTAAAAAACGTTTTTATTATATTATATTGTTTAATTTTTATATTATTTTATATTGCTATAACTATTATTAAACAAAATATTTTTGCTGTTAACGTTGTTATATAAATAAATTATGAAAAGTTTTTTAATTATAAATTTTTTTTTTTATTATTATTTTAAATTTATACGTTTTAAAATAGCTTTTATTATTAAATTTATATATAAATATTTATTTTAATAAAAAAAAAAGCATTTTTAGTAAGCTTTTTGTTAAATGGGCTTTGTATAATATTGTATAGTAAACACACATATAAAATAAAATATAATCTATTGTACTATATTCATTTATATCTTTTTCTAAAAAAAGGAGGCTTTATATAAAGCAGAGTTTTCACTTTAAATAAAAACTCCTGCTAGCGTACAAGCTAATACAATAAAAAGAATTAAGTGCACACGTGCTAATAACCTTGTATATAACAATAACTTTGTACATACTTATATATACAGTTGCAACCAACACTAGTTATTTTAACACTAGCTTTTTTCTTTTTTGGTTGCAACCTATTGTTATATAAAAAAAAAAAAAAAAATAAACTATTAAACAGCTATACGTATATAGTTCATACAGTACTAAAAACAACTGCCTAAACTTAATTAAGTCTTAAAAAAGTAGTTAAATAACTACTTTTGCATGCAAAATCAAATTAATAGTTTATTTTTTCAATTAAATTATAAAAAGTATGCTGCAAAGCTGCTGCTTTAATCGTACAGTTAGTTTAATTAATTAAAAGTATAAATAACTAATTATAAAGCTGTTAGTTTGGTTTATACTAGTTAAAGGTTTGCTTTTATACGCTAGCAAAGTTTACAATTTTGCTAGTTTGTCCAATTTTATTAGCTATTGTACAAACAATAAAAGTTATATTTTAATTAAAATATGTTTTTAGCTATACAAGTAGGTTAATTGTACAAAAAAAGCTAATTATGCAAAAAAAAGTTTAAACATAAATATTGCCAGAATTTTTAGCTGTTTTTTATTCTTTTTACACCTTTATTTTTCTTTTTCGTACGTTTTGTTTGCTTTTGTCCATATATACATACACATATATATACATATATATATACACACATATACATACACTTATACAATAAATACTACTTATATGTTTAACAATAGTAGTTGTACGCCTATAATTATCGGCTAAAAGCTTAGCTTTAATATTGTGCTGCTTTTAACAAATAATTTTAACAATTGTTAGCTTTTGCATTCGCTTTGCGTTAATATATATATATTTTTTTTTATTATACGTTTATTATATAATGTTGCTAATAGTTTTAACTTTTTATACATAAGCTAAAAAAGCTTAAGTTGCTACAATGCTTTTAATTAACATTTAAATCTAAATCCTAGCTTATAAGCCGCTAAGTTTGTTTATTGCACGTATTATTTATTACAAAAATTATTTTTAAGCTGTTTTTATTTAATTGTGCAGCATTACTATTGCTTTATACAAACAAAATGCTTATGCTAATTGTAATAGTTTTCTGTTCTATAAATATTGTTAAATTATAAAGTTTTAAAATAATGCTTGTACAACATACGTCTAAAAATCGTACAGCGCTTATTATAATTATTATATTTAAAAAAAAGTTAAAGCTAAAGTATTGTTTATAAAAAAAATAGTTATACAATAAAAAAAATAAAAATAAATAAAGTTTGCATTGTTTTTCGTTTTTCAAAATTTTTTTTAAAATTAATATATTTTTATACGTTGCTTTTACTATTACACACTTTTTTTTTTATAATTATTATAATTATATATAACTATTTAAGTTTTGTTTATATATGCTTTTATTTGTACAAATAACTTATTTGTTAATACAAAAGTTTTTAATGCTTAGTTTAGCGTTTTTTTTATAAATACGTTAACAGAATTATTTTTGCTATTAATTTATTATACTTTAGAAATTTCTTTTTTTTTATATAACTCTTTAAATAATATAATATTTATTATTAAGCGCTTTTTTTACGTTATATTTAGCTTTATTAAACAATTATATAATAACTTTAAGTTAAAACATAAAACTGCTAAAATAAAAAGTAAACCTAGCGTAGTTATAATCTTTAAAAATATTATATAAAAAACAATAGCGCTATTAAAGCTGTTAATTATGCTGTACAACTTATTAACAAGTATGCTTTTAATTATTTTTTTACACTTACTAAAGTTTTAATATACAATATTTTTTTTAATTTTAAAGCTTAGGTTTGCTTTTATATAGTTTTTAGTACTTAATATAATAAAAAATCTAAGTTATAAAGTTATATTAGCATTGTTAATAAAAAATCTGTTTATAAAAATAAACAATTTTGTATAATGCAAATTTAATAATACAAAAATTAAGCTGCAGTTTAAATTATTTATTTGCTATTTAATTTTTTTGTTTAAGTTTGTAATATTGTTTGGCTTAAAATTTATTATTTAAGCTGCAGCAGCAAAATTGTATACTGCTTTTAGCTAGCAAATACTGCTAATATATACGCTTTTCGCACGTTGCAAAATATATTGCTGCACAAAATTCTTTATACAAAAGTTAATTAAATTTAATTAGTTTGTTTAACCTTTTTGCGTTAAAATAATATTACTTTTAAACAATAAAATAATTTGTTTGCTATTAAACTTTATAAAGTAGTTTAACTAAAATATTTTTTTTAGTTTTATATAAAACTTAGCTTGCTGCAGCTTACGTTTCTTTTTAGCTAAAAAATCAAACATTATAAAACTAAATATATTATTTGTTTAAAAACCAGTAATGCCAAAGTTATACAATAGCTTTATTATAACTAAAAAATATAAGTTATATATAAAAATAATTATTTTTAGTTTTTTATAATAATGCTAATAATAAATTTTAAACTAGTATAGCTTTAATTTTATTAGTTTATATAAAGGTTGTATAATTTATAAAATTGTTTTATTAAAATATTTTAATTTTAGTTTTATTAATAATTGTACAAAAATTTTTTTAGCTAGCTTATTTTTTAATTATATGTACGCTTATATAATGTTTTAAAGTTTGCTTAATATATTAAAATCGCGTATTAAAAAAAAGCTTAGTGCAAAAAGTAATTGCTAGCTTATTTACTAAATAGTTAGCAATTATATAAAAACTGTTTTTTTTTTACTATTGTTATAGCTTTATACAATAAGTCTTAATTTTTTATATAGTTTAATTGTTTTTTTTTTGATTTTTTATATAAAGCAGAACTTAAAAATGCAAATATTGCTATATTTAGCTAAATTATATTTTACAAACTAGAATACGCTTTGTATAACAAAGTTATTAATTTTTATAGCGTTTAATTTTTTAAATAAAGCGCTAAATACGTTAATTATGCTGTTTTTATATAACTTAACAACTAAAAAATAGTTTTGTTTTTTTTTAAAAGTTAAAAACAGTTAGCTAACTTGTTATATAAAAGTTGTATAAAAGTTATTTATTTTTTAAAGTTGTTTTTGTTTTTTTTATACAGCTAAAAATTAAAAATGCTTATTGTTCAGCTTTATTTTTTATATATTTAAAATAGCTTTTTTAATTATATAGTAATACAATTTAATTTATATATATTTAAAACGTATTAAGCTGTTTATTAAATTAATAATTATATTAAATTCTTTAATTAATTATATTTTATATAAATTATTTCAGCCTTTTTTTTTATGCTATACTAAAACTTCGCTTTATAAAAAAAAAAATAATATATTATACAAAGCAAGCTTGTTGTGCTAATTAATTATATAATTAATTTTAACTTTTGCTTTTTTTTTGCATAGCATTTTTATTGCCTTTTTAATAGCTTTTGCTTTTTATATAATGTTAAACAAAAAAAGCAAATTCTAATTAATTTTAAAATAAGCTTTAAAAATAAAAAAAGTTAGTATAATACTATTTAGTTTAACAATATTATTTAAAGCTTTAACTGCTATTTATAAAATTAATTCTTTTTTTGTATAATAACTAAGTTTTGCTTTTAAAATATTATATATATAATAAAATAGCTTATATACTTTTTTAATTTTGCTAATTGCTTAATATGCTTTAACAAACATTATATAGTATTAAATGCTTATAATTCTTGCTTAATTTTAAAACTCTTTAAACAAAAAATTTATATTTAAGTTATATATAATATAGTTAAAAAGTTTTTAATATATATTAATTTAGCACTTGTATAACGCTTTTTAAATGTTTTACGCAAATATAGATTTTAAAAATATTGCTGCCTAAAATAATATAGCTGTATTAATTATATAAAAAACCTGCTTGTTATTTATTTATATAGCATTTATTATAACTTTATAGTTAAAATTGCAGTTGTTTTTAATTAAAAATTTAAAATATTTAAATGCTTAGTTATACAATTAACAATAATAACAAAATTTTTAAATCTTTTTTAAAATAAAATAGTTAATATTATATTTTGTATAACTAAGCATATTATATAATCTTTTTATACAAAAGTATTTAAAACAGCAATAAAACTGTTGCAGTTTTGTTTTTATAAAATATATTTTAGCTTTATGCAAGCTAATATTAAAAAATAAATGTTTTTATTTGCATACAACAGAAATAGTTTTGCTATTTTTTTATATAATAATATTTTTTATGTTATTAAAATATGCTTACAATTTGTTAGCGTTTTTTAATAAAAATAAAAAAAAAGTAAAGCTATTTAAAATATAATATATTGTTGTACTAAAAAAATTTTTTATTTATATAGTACTAATAGCGCTTATAATGTTATTAGCGCTAAATTTAATATGCATACTTTTTAATGTTTAGCTTATTTTTATATAAAAATAAATTTTAAAATAAACTTTTAGTTATACTTTTCTTATTATTAAATAGTTTAAAACGCTTGTATTTTATAATTTACTCTAGTATTTTATATAATATTAGTTATTTAGTATAAACTAATTAAACAAAACATCCGTTTTGCAGTTCTAAATATTTTTGCTAGTTATACAGTAAAAAAAAGCATTATCTATTAAAAATTAAGTTAATTAGCTACTAAATTCTTTGTTAATATCTTTATTACTTTTGTTTAACTTTAAAAATCTTTTGCATTTTATTAAAAATATTAAAAATTTTTTAAGCGTAAACAAAATATTATAAATTATTTTATATAAATTAAAATATTAATTTTTTATATAAGTTTGTTTTTAAAATGTATGTTTAAATAACCAGCAGTTTTTCTTGCTGCATATAAAGCATCTTTTTTTTGTACAGTACCTTTAGTTAGTTTCTTTTTATAGCTAGCTTAAAAATCTAAGTTAAAACTTAAATTGTTAGCCTTTTATACAGCTGCTTTAATCATACTTTTTATTAATAAAATAACTATTGTTGTTTTATTATATAAAATGCTTTAATAAATTATTTGCTGCTATTTAAATACATGCTTTAAAATTAAAAAAAAAGCTTTTATATGTTAGCTTTTAAAATATAAATGCTATAGCTAATTTTAATACTTTTTAATATGTTTATACAACTATTATGCTTAATTAAATTTTTTTTTAATAATTTGTACTAAACGCACGTTATACTTTTACAAGCTTATTAATTATAAAGTTTAATACTTTATACAGTACTAAATTAAGGTTTTTTTTTTTATTTGTACAAAAGTAATTATAGTTTAATTAGCCTAATATTAGCTATAATTTGTATTAATATTAAAATAATTATTTATTATATAATAAATTTTGCTTTAAGTTTTATTTAGGCCAATATAATAAATAAAAAAGTTTTTTGCGCAACCTTTTAAAATAATTAAAAATACTACATAATATTAATTCTTTATAATTCTAAGTTAGTAACAAGCATTTATAAATAAATATGCTTTATTATATAACAAGTTGTATAGCTAACCTAAATAATTCTTTTTTTTTTTTTAAGTCTTTTAAAAAATCGCATACTTTTTAAATAAAATTATTTTGTTTTATACATCTTTTATAAAAAATAAGTTTACTAAAAAGCTATTTAATATAAAGTTTAATGTTATACAAAAATATATTTGTTATTTTAAAGTTTATTAAAAATAATAAATAACAAAGTATTTATATATTAGCTAAAAGTTTAATTTATGTTTTGCTTTTGTTATACATTTATATATTAGTTTAAAAGTATTTTAGTTTTTAATTGTTAGTTATATATAGTTTTAAGCAAAATAGTTTTTAAAAATATAAAAGTATACGTTTTAAATTAGTTTTAGTTATATAGTTCTAGTTTATATAGTTGTATTTAAAATTAAAATCTTTTATAACGTTATACAAAGTTACTAATTTAGCATAAAAAAAACTAATAATGCTTATATAGCAGCTAACAAATTGTTTTAAATAGTTAAAAATTTTAGCTAATTTTTTATTAAATTATATTTGCTTTATACAATTTATATAAAACTTTTAGTTTAGTTTAACCTTTTTAATTTTAGTTATACGCTTTTAGCTTTAAATATTTAAAATAGTTTTTTGTATAGCATACAATAAGTTTAAAAAAAATAGTTTGTTATTTAGTTTTTAAAATCTTTTGCATATGCTTTTTAAAACTTTTATTAAACGTTTTTTAAATATTAATATTTAATAATTTAAAACGCTGTTTATATGTTTAACAATTCTAAAGTTATACAATTTAAATTAACGCTTTTTTTTTAATATTTAAAATTAAAATAGTTTTATATGTTTTTAAAACTAAGCTTAAAGTTTTTAATAATTTTTTTGTATATAAAATTAATTAAAGTTTATAATATAATAAGTTTTGCTACATTATATAAAATATTTAATACTATGTTTATAAATAAAACTAAACAAACAAGTTATTGTTTTTGCTATTATATAACAAGTTATTAAATATAATTGCACACTATTTTTTTTGTTATAATATAAATATACTTAGTTTTATTAAAAAAATAATATTTGTACAACAATAAAATTAATCTTTTTGTTTTTTTAATGTATAAGTACACCTAGTTTAGTTAAAAAAGTAATACTTATATAACAAAAAAATTAAAATATAATATAAAAACTTAGTTAAGCTATAAATGCTTTCGTTTTTACTTTTGCTAATTTGTAATGCTTTTGCAGTTGTATAAAAAATGCTTTTGCAACTATTAATTAGTATTAAATAAGCTTTATACAATATTATATAATAAACATACGCATAAAATAAAATATAATCTATTATACTATATTTATTTATATCTTTTTTTAAAAAAAAAAAGCTTTGTATAAAGCAAAGTTTTTACTTTAGGTAAAAACTTTTACTAGCGTATAAACTAATATAATAAAGAAAATTAAATGCGCACGTGCTAATAACCTTGTATATAACAATAACTTTGTATGTGCTTACACATACGGTTGCAACCAACACCAGTTATTCCAACATTTTTTAAATATAATTTTAAACGCTTTTAATTTTTTTAAGCTTTAAAATTTTTTTTAAACATTTGCTTTAATTTTTTTTTTAAATTAATATTTTGCTAAATTTTTTTATAATTTTAATAAAAGCATTAAAAAGTTATTTTTATAAATTTCATCAGTTTTTAATTTTAATTGTTTTAATTTATTTTAGTTTATTATTGTTATAAATATAAAATGTAATATTTTATATTTTATATTTTTTTTATAAAGCGCTTTTAATTAATTAAGTATAAACGTTTTTAAAAAAAATAACTAATTTAAATTTCTAGTTAAAAAAATTATTTTATTTTTTATAAACATTATTATTATAAAAATTGCGCTGCTATTTTAATTTTTTAAGCGCTAATTTTTTTTAACATTTTTAAAGTTTTAGCTTTTTATTTTACAGCTTAATTATAACGCTAATAAATATATTTGTTATTTATATTTATATTTTGCTAATTATTTTTTTGTTTTTTAAAATGTTTTAATTTTTAAGTTATTTATTATTTTTTGCTTTTGCGCGCTTAATAAATTAGTTTTTTATAACGTTTTTAAATTAATTTATTAAGTGCTACTATTATTTTTAACTTTAAGCTATTGCTTTTTAAGCTTTAATATTTTTTAAAAAGTTATAAGTTTATATATGTTACAAACTAACAAAAAGATGGCCTAAAAGAAAAACTTAGCGCAGTTATGAACCAGATGAGGGGCTGGACTAAAAAACAAGCTATAGCCAATTATAAGCGCAAAAGTTACATAATAAATAGTTAGAATAGGTTTTTATTTATTGCTATCTAAAATAGTTAAAATAAGTTTTTATTTATTGCTATTTAAAAAATATATAAAAAAAAAAAATACTATAAAAACGTAAAAAGTTCTTTTTATAATTAATAATAGTTTTTTTTTATTTTATTGTTTAATTTAAGCTTATAGTTTAGTTTTTAAAATATATTATAAAAAAGTTAATTTTTTAACAATTAACTATTTTATTTTTGCACAATTTTTTTTGTGCTACCTTTACTAAGTATTACTTTCTTTTAATTATACAAACTAAATAACGATTTATATTTATATATAAACCAACTTATGTAAAAAGCTTACTTGCATTAAAAATAAAACCTGTTTATTACATTTTAAACAGTCGATTTTTTTAAATGTTATATAACATTATATAAAAATACAAAGCAAAATAGCAAAACTTATAAATCTAACTTTAAAAGTAATAACTTTTGCTTTAAATTAGTTATAAACAAAAATTAATTAATTTAAATCGACAAATTAGCATTTTAATAAACAGATTATTAATATATAACGTATAAACTAACAACTTAAAAATTAATTTAGCAATGCATTTAAAATTAAACAATATAAACCTAACAAACTAAATAAGTTTAAAAAATTTTAGAAACATTTTAAAAGATTTTTAACTTAAGTTAAAGCTTATATAAAACATTACAAAAAAGATTTTTAAAATAAAAAAAAAAAAGTTTTTTGTACAACAAAATTTCTAGCAAAAAGTGTGCTAAAATAATTTAAACTACAAATAAAAAAATATATAAAAACAAAAAAAAATAACTAAAGCGTTAAAACCGAAAATATGTTTAAAAATATAAACGGATTTGCTAAAGCTTTAACAAACATATATAAAAATCTAAAAAAAAAGCAGCAAGCTAAACAATAGCTGTTAAAAATTAAATAAACCAAACTAGCATATAAATATACAGCAAAGTTTTACAAACTAATATTACAAACTTTATAAAGTAATAATAATATTTTAATAACAATCTTTTGCAAAAAGTTAAAAAATTTAGTTTAAAATAAACTTTATAAAAATAACTAACTAAAAGATTTCGAAAAATATATAGCTAAAGCGATTAAAATTAATAATTAATTATTCGAAAAACAATAATAAAAAAAAAAAAAAAAATCGAATTTTATAGCTAATACAAAACAAACTTAAAAAACATAAATAATAACAACAAATATACATTTAAAACTAATAAAACTTAAAGCTGTAACTATTATAAAACCTTTAAAAAAAAAACAAAATTAAATTAAATGTTTTAATTGTAAACAAAAAAAGCATTATGCAAAAAAGTGCAAAAAGCTTAAGCGCTTATAAAACAAAAAGCATTTTAAACCGACGCAAATATTTATAATAAAAATTTAAACAAAATAAATTATTAAATAATAATAACAAACAAAATATGTTAAAAAATGTAAAACATGTTTAAAATTATATTAAAAATGCAAAATATACCTATATATAAAAAGATTTGTATATATATAAAACATAAAATGTTTTTGCTAAAAAAATAGCAACAACTGTTATATTTATACAAATAAATAAACTATAAAAAAAAAAAAAAGCATAAAATTATAACTTTTATTTACAAAATTATAAATATTAACAACAACTTTATAAATAACAATTAGCTAAAAAGTAAACAATGTTTAGCAAAAAAAAATTGCAAATATAAGTAATACAACTATTAAAATAATTTAAAATAGCTTAAAAATGTAGTAGCAAAATCAATTTAAAAAAAAAATATATAATATTAAACTATTAAAAATGATTAAATAAAACAAAAACAAAATTTTAGAACTATTTATAAAGTATTATAAAAAGAACTAATAGGTATACAGTAGCCAAAATTAGCAAAAATTTAAAAAATAAAAAAATTAGAATTGTTAATAAAAGTAAAAACTAATATTATTAACAACTTAAAAACAATTATACAATTTATAACAATAAGTTATTAATATAACAAAATAATAATGCTAAATAAAAATTAGCTATTATTAAAACATAAAATATATTATAAGATTTTTTAAACATGCTATATAATATATTAATATTATATTTATATAGTAAACAAAATACAAAACTAATAGTTTTTATAACAAATTAATAAAAACTTAATAAGAAAATTATATAAAATTAACAAGGTTAAACATTTGTTATTTAAACATTAAAACTTAAATAAATATGCTATTTTTAAAAAAGATTTAAAACAAACTTAAAAATGCATTAGTTATAAAAAAAAATTAAGATTATATACTTATAACTAGTGTTAGGTATATATAACAAAAAAATTAAAAATTTACCGAATTAAACAAAAAGCTAAAGCTAAAGCTAATATACAACAACTTATTTTTAAAAAGAAAAAAAAGTTATTTATATAAATAAAAAAAAACTTAAAATAATAAGCAGCAATAATTTTTAATATAATATCCGAAATGTTGGCTTAAAATAACGAAAATAATAAAAACAAAAGCAAAAACCAATGTTAAAAAGCTTAAAAAACAAAAAACAATAACAAGCAGTTAGCATAAACTAACAACTGTTTTAATTAATTAAAAAGTTTTTGTATGCAGCAAATATATATATAAAAATATAAGTGTTAATAAATATAAGCTATTAAAAAAAGCAAATAAAAATCTTATTTAATACAAAAGTTTTATAAGATTTTATTTTTTTACAATTTGTTTAAAAAACAGAAATATTAACAAAGTTTAAAAACAACCTTTATTTATTTATAACAGTTAATAAAAGTTCTAATATTTATAACAATAGCATAATTAAATAAAAAACTGTAGAACTTTTTTTTAATATTTATAGTTATAAAAAAAAGCTTACGCTTAACATTATTAATATATATAGTTTTAATGCAATTTTAAAAATATCTTAGTTAAAAAAAAGCAATTTTAAAATAAATTAAAGCATTAGCTAGCTTTAATAAAATATATTAAAAAGAAATTTAGTTTTTAATAAGCTAAAAAAAGCGTTAAACAAATTTAAAAAAAGTATAGCAATATATTTAGTAGTTAAAAAACTAAAAGCAGAACGAAAAAATAACGTATTAAAAAAGTATACAGAGTTTGCTAACTTGTTTAAGCAACTAAAAAAAATAAAATTATTAAAATATAACAAATAAAATTATTATATACTTTTAAAAAAAAAATAATATTTAAAATATTTTTTAATATATAAAATAAATTAAAATTAGCTAAAAAAGCTAAATTAATATTTAAAAAAAAATTTAAAAAAGGGATTTATTTAACTATTACAATTTTTAGCAAAATACCCAATTTTATAGGTACTAAAAAAAGCAAAAAAAAACAAAGAACTATAATAAAAACTAGTAGTTAATTACTGCTATAAAAACTTTATAACATAAAAATTTGCAAAACTAATATTATAAATTAACAACTTAAAAAATTAACTTTATAAAGCAAAATAGTTTATAGCGTTAGATTTGCTAAGCGTTTACTATTAAATACAAATAGCAAAAAAAAATAAATAAAAAACAGCATTTAAAACACTTTATAAGCTATATAAGTATTAAATAATGCTATTTAAGCTTACTAATGTATTAACAAGTTTTTAAAAAATAATTATAAATATGTTACAAAATTATTTAAATCAAATTATAATAGTTTATTTAAATAATATTTTAATTTATTTAAAAACTTTAAAAAAATATAAAAAATATATAAAAAAAATATTTAAAGCACTATAAAATGTTAAATTAAAAGTTTATTTAAACAAAAGCAAGTTTTATATATAAAAAGTAAACTTTTTAAAATTTATTATAACTTTAAGCAAAATAAAAATTTAAAAATCTAAAATTAAAGCAATAAAAAAATAGCTTATATTAAACAGCATTAAAAATATAAAATTGTTTATAAAATTTATTAATTATATGCAACCTTTAGTTGCAAAATTTGGAAAATATGTAGCACTACTTATAAACTTTACAAAAAAAAACGCAGTATTTAAATAAAAAATAAAAAAATAAGAAACGTTTAAACAGATTAAAAAAGCGATTTTTATAAAATTAATAATATAATTACTAAATTTAAACAAAAAATTTAAAGTTGAAATTAACGTATACAATATAGCAATAAACAAACAATTAAAACAATAAAATAAAAATAAAAAGCTATATCTAGTAGCATTTTTTTTAAAAAAATTCTTAAAACTAGCAATAAATTATTAAATACTAAATAAAAAGCTTATAGCTATAGTTTAAGCTTTTAAAAAATAAAAACATTATTTAAATAAAACCTTAATATTAATTAAAGTTTTTTTAAACTATAAAAACTTAATTTTGTTTATAACAACTAAAGTTTTAAACAAACAATAAATTAAATAAGCAAAATTTTTGTTGCAATTTAATTTTAAAATTATTTATATAAAAGGCAAAAAAAATTAGAAAGCAGATATTTTAAGCTAAAAAAACGAACATAAAATGGATTAACTAAAAAAAAGTTAAATATTATTTTAAAAAAAACTTAAAAAAACTTTTGTTTTAGCATTAGCATATATAAAGCAGTTGCTTAATAATTAATAAATAAAGCAGATTAAAAAAGCGGCACTATATTTAGCACTAAATGTAATACTAAGCTTAATTAATAAAAATAAATGGCTTAAATATAAAACAAAAATAGCGATACTTAATAATTTATAAAAAAAATTTGTTTAACATTTTTATAAAACATTATTATATAAATATTAAAGATTTTACAAAATTTATAAAAGATTTAAATATAACTTTATAATATAAAACTAGAATTAGATTTTTAAAACAGTATATAAAAAATATAACTTTTATAAAAAAGCAAAAGCAGCAAAATATAAATTTTACAAACTATTATAGCTTATTAAAATATTTAACAAAGTATAAAAAGTTATATTATTTAATTTTATTATTAAGTTATTAAAATTAAAAAAATTAATAACAAAAGTTAAATATAATTTGATTTTGGTTATTATAAACAAATTTACAAAGTATAAGCATTTTGTACTATATAAAGAATTAAATATAGCAGAAAAGCTTACGTATACAATAATGCAATATGTTTTTAATAAATATAGCATTTTAAAAAAAGCTATTACAAATAAAAATATTACTATAGCTTTTAAGTATTAATAATTATTAATAAAGGCTTTAAAGATTAAGCATTAGCTATTTATAGCTTATTATTTATAAACAAATAAATAAACCGAAAGATTAAACTAAACGTTAAAACAATATTTAAAATATTATTTTAATAAACAATAAAATAACTAAGTTAAGTTATTATTTTTAATAAAATTTATATATAATAGCTTAAGCAACAAAAATATAAAAATGTTATTATTTAAAGCAAATTATAAATTTAACCTAAAAAACAATCAAACATAAATTTTAAAAGCAACGGCGCTAATAGCAAAAAAACAAGCAAACAAGCTTATTAAAACATAACAAAGACTTAAAAACAATTTAATGTTTATTTAGCAATATATAAAGGCATATTATAATAAATTAAAGTTGTTAAAACTAACTTTAAAAAAAAAAAATAAAATATATTTTTTTAAAAAAAATATTAGAATTAAACAACTTAGTAACAAACTAAATTTTAAATAAATTAGCCTATTTAAAATTAAAAAAGTTATTTTAAAAACTAATTATTAACTATTGTTATTTTATAAAATAAGAATACATTTAATTTTTTATATTTTATTATTAAAAAAAGCATTAGATAACGCTATGCTAAAAACGTTTATTAAAGTAAAAAAAAACTAAACAAAATACAAAATAAAAAAAATATTAAACTTATGTTAAAAAGAACGCATTATAAAGTATTTAATTAAATAAATAAAATATTTATATATAGAAAATACTTAAGAACTTAAAAAGCATTTGCAGCATATAATACAAACAGTTGCAACGTTTTATTAACAGTACTTTAATTAACTAAAGCTAAAAAAGCAAAATCGATTTTTTAAACAAAAAAAAAGTTAAGCACGTTTTAGTTAAAAATGAATAAAGCGGCTACAAAAGCAAAGGTCTTATTAATTTAACAACTTTTTTTTTTATGCTTACGCTTTTTAAAAAACTTAAACTTTTTTAAATCTATAATATTATAAGCTATAGCTTTTATTATTTTATTATACTACATTTTTTTTTGTTTATAAAAGCAATGCATATAAGCAAGCGCTAACTTAGCAGCTTCTTTAAAAACTTTTAGTTTTTTTTTTAGCATTATACTAAAAGCGAACATTGCAAATACAAACAAAATAACAACATGATTCAGATTTAATAAATAAGCATTTAAATTTATGTTATTAGTAATAAAAGCATAGAAAAAATATAGTAACCAAAGCATAAAAAATAATAGCAAAAAGAAGAGAATTGCACTTTGCAAGTTTCTTGTTAAACAATAGTTTTTTATAACATTTTTTTATACGATTAGCTATAGTAAAAAATAAGGCAAAAAAAAAGAAATTATGTAAAAGGCATAAACATTTATTATTTATTATTAAGGATAATAATCCTAAGAGAAAAGGAATAATATTACAAACTAATAAAAAAACGGCTTGAAAAGAAGATTTAGCGCAGTTATGAACTAGATGAGGAGCTGGATTAAAAAACAAGCTATAGCCAATTATAAGCGCAAAAGTTACGTAATAAATAGTTAAAATAAGTTTTTATTTATTGCTATCTAAAATAATTAAAATAGGTTTTTATTTATTGCTATTTAAAATAGTTAGAATAGGTTTTTATTTATTGCTATTTAAAATAGTTAGGATAAGTTTTTATTTATTGCTATCTAAAAAATATATAAAAAAAAAAAATACTATAAAAACGTAAAAAGTTTTTTTTATAACTAATAATAGTTTTTCTTTATTTTACTGTTTAATTTAAGCTTATAGTTTAGTTTTTAAAATATATTATAAAAAAGTTAATTTTTTAACAATTAACTATTCTACTTTTGTATAATTTTTTTTGTGCCACCTTTACTAAGTGTTACTCCTCTTTAGTTATACGGACTAAACAACGATTTACACCTGTACGTAAACTAACCTATATAAAAAGCTCACTTGCACCAGGAATAAAACCTGTTTGTTACAATATAGCTAATTTTTATAAGCTTAAACTTTTATACTTTTTTAAATAAGCTTATTAAATAAGTTAAACGCTTTTTTATTTTTATTAAAAGCATTAATATTTAATTTATATATTATATTTTTTGTTTGCAATTATATATTTGCTATATTAAAAAAAATTTTAAAAATTTTATTTAACATTTTAATTTTTTTAACTTATACTTTATTAATTTTAACCGCTAAACGCTTTTGTTTTTTATAATAAAAAAGCTTTTTGTTAAATTTAATATTTTATATAATAATAACTTTTTGCAACTAAAATATTTATATATAATATAAGTTAATAGCTTTATAGCTTATTAAATATTTTATATGCGTTTAAAATTAGGTTTTATAATTATATTTGTTTTTATAAACGCTTTTATTTTTTTTTACAAAGTATACTTTATATTTATAAGCATATATTTTATTTTAGTTTAGCTTTAAGTTTTTTATTAAATTTTTAATTGTTTTTAATATATATTATCGAAAATATTATATAAACTAGCGCTTAAAAACTTTATATAAAGCACGCATATTACGTTTTTTTAAAAAGCTTATATTATATAATTATATTGTAGCTTGTACAACTTTTAGCTATAGCTTATTTAATAAGCTAGCATTAGTTAACATTTTAATAGTTTTTTTAATAATCTTTTTTTTAGCTTATTTAAAGCTTTTAACAAGCTTTTTAACGTATGCTAATAAAATTTTTAAATTAATTTTTTTGTTTTTAATTTATTGCTTATATTTTGTTTTTTTTTATATTACAATTATAGCTTTGTTATTATTGCTTTTTATTTTATATATAAAAAGCTAAAATTGTTATATTATTTAGCGTTTAAATTATAAAATAGTTTTAAAAACTTAGTTTTACGTTTTTTTTGCTAAAAAGTATGCTTAAATATAATTATTAAACTTGTTTTTTAAAACAAATAACTAGTTAAAGCTATTAAAACCTTTAAAATAATTAAACAAATTTTAATTAACTTTTTAAAACAGTTTTGCTAAATGCTATTTTAATATTTTTTATAAAATTATTTAATATATATACACTTATATATAATTTTTATATTTTAAATATAAAATCTTTTTTATTTTTACATTTTTTATTTTATAAACTAAAGCTTTAAGCGTTTTTAGTTTTAAATGTTTAGTGCGCAAATGCTACAAGTTTTTTAAAAGTTTTTATAAACGTTTTAGTTTTAAACTTATAACGTTTAATATAAACTTTGCAGCGCTTGCTAATATCTTTTATAAAAACAAAAATATAGCTATTATTAAAGCATAATTAAAATAAATAGTAATAAGTTTATATTTAAAAAAAACTAAATTATAATGTTTTTTAAATTTTGTTATAAGCATACTTTTTTTTTTGTTTTTAAACTATAATATACAATTTTGTTTATAATATTATATGCTACTTTTTTATAGCTTTAACTTTAAAATAATATTTATATAAAACTTTTTAATAAGTATTATTTTAATAAATATAAAGTTTTTTGTTTTTTTTTAAGCGTTTAACAATACGTTTTTTAAAATCTTTTTTTTAAACTTTAAAATTAAAAACTAGCTTATACTTGTGTTAACTACTTCTTTATTTTTTATAAAAACAAAAAAGTTTAGCATTAACAAATTTTTACAGTTTATTAAATTGATAGGTGCTTCCTAGGGTTTAAGTAGAATGTAATGTATTGAGTAGAGATGATGTGTAAAAGGAAAAGCCAAGACTTTAAGTCTTGGAGAAGAATCTAATTATAGACATGTGTGCCAGCCGCCTGGCAGCCGCCAGGCTGTCAGTGCGTCACAATGACACAAACACGCGCAACAGCGCGTGGGGATACACCCCCTATGGGGTCGTATCATAAATAAAACGTTTTATAATTATTAATTAAAATATTGTTTAATAATATATAAAATGTTTAATTAAACGTTATAAACATTTTTAAATTACTTTTAATTGCGTTTAAAATTATTAAGTTAATAACAGCACATACTACTTTTTTTTTTAAATAATTTAAATTTTTTTTTTAGTTAAGCTTAAACGCTTTTTATTGTTTTTAAAAAACTTTTTAACTATTTTTGCTAATAATTTGCTGCAATTTTTTTTATTAAATAAACTTATAACGCTTTTTAATATTTTTTATTTGCTTTTTAATAAGTAGCTTTTTTAAATAAAACTTTGTTTTTTTAATTAAAACATATTATAAAATTATATATATTTTTAGCTTTTAATTATAAGTTTAATTAAAAATATTATAGCGTAAACAATAATATTTATATTTATGTTTTAATAACTTTAAGCTTTAATTATAAATATTGTTTAATTTTTAGTTATTTAAAGTTTTTTTATTAAAAATAATATAAATATTTGCTTTTTTTTTATTTTTATAAACATAATTATAAAAAATATTTGCAAAAACTTTATTAAGCTAATTAAAAGTAGTTTTTAATTGCTTTAAAAATTTATTTTTTATTAGCTTGTTTAATTAAGCTTAAGCTTAGCTTAAAGCTATTTTATTGTTAACTGTTTTAAAAAAGCTTTTTGCTATAAAATTGCTTGTTATTTTAAGTAGTTTGCATACTTTAGCTTATTAGTATGCTATTTCTTAGTTTTTAAGCTACTTTATAAAATTAATATTTTTATAATAAGCTTTTACAAACATTTTTTAATATTTTTATAAAACTAAAGTTTATATATTTAATTTAGTTAAAACAAATTTGTTTTTTAAAGCTTTAACTAAGTTATATAAATAAATAAACTTATTTTTAATTAATTAAGTGCTAACTATTTTTAATTAATATTTATTAACTGTTTTATTAACTTATATAAATAGCATGTTATATTTATTGTTATAAGCTGCTTAAATAGTTAATTTGCTAAAGTAGTTTTTAATAAGTTTATTAAAAGTTGTTTTAATATTAGCAGCTAAAAAATAAGCGTTATTAAAAACAGGTGCTAAAAAAAAAACAGCAGCGCTAAAAATCTTGTTAACAACGCTAAAAATAAAAGCAGCAACGTTATTTTAAAGCAGCTAGTTAACATAATTTTTATTATATTGTTTTTGCTTTTTATAATAAATATAATTAATAGTTAGCGCTTTTGTTAAATATTAAAAAGCGCAAGCTAAGTTATAAATATTTAATAAGTTTTTGCTTATTAATTTTTATATATTTAGCACTTTTGTATGCATTTAATAACAGTTATGCTAGCTTGCTTAATTTTAATAAGTTTTTAAAAAAAAATTTTAAAAAAGTTTTAAAATACTAAAATAATTTATAGTATGTTTAAATAAATGTTTAATAAGCGTTAAAATATAATATAGTAATAAAAAATAAAAAAAAAATAAAAATATTGCTAATAATAAAAGTATAAAAAAGCATTGCTATATTTTTAAAGCATTAGTTTTATAAACAAACTAGGCTTATAATTTTAACGAAATTTTAGCTTACAAAATAAAATAAAACTAGCGCTTTTAAAAGCGCTTTTTAAACTTTTTTAAAAGCGTATATTAAAAAGTTATTTTTTATTTAATTTATTTATTAAAAAGTTTTTTTATTTATATACGCTTTATAATATTAGTTATATGCGCATTTTTAGCTAAACTTTAAATAGTTTTATAGTTATGCATATAATTATATAACTTAATTCTTTGGCTTATACTAAAGTGCGCTTTTGTTTTATATTTACTAGCGCTGTTTTAATTAGCTACTTGCTTAATAAATGTGGGGCGCTTTGTTATAGTTATATTTTTGCTAAAAAACTTAATATTATAATATATAATACTTTTTATATAAGCGTAATTTTTTTATTTTGTTTATTTTATATTTAAGCTTTTTATTAATATTTTTAAGTTTTAAAAACGTTTAAATTTATTATAATAATAAGTTATTATTTGCTTTTTATAATTAGTTAATATAAACAAGTTTTTTATTTTATATAATAAAAATAAGTTTAAAATATAGTTATAGCTTTGTTTTTTTTTAAATTTTAAATAGTTTTATAAATTATAAATTTAACTAAATAGTTAATATTTATATAAAAAACTTTTTTTTTAAAAAAATACTTTATTTTTTATTTTAAAATTAATTAGTTTACGCTTTTTATTAGCTTATAATTTTTATTGTTTTTAAGCTGCTTTTATTAATATGTGTGCTATTTTTTAAACTTTTTATATTTGTTTTATTAGTTTTAATGCTAGCTTTTATAACAGCGTGCTAATTTTTTTATTTAAAAGCTTTATTAACAGTAAGTTATATATATTAGTTTTTAAAGCTATTTTTAAAAAAAGTTATATTTAATAATAAATGTTATAATAAATTATAAGCAAAATTTAACGCTAACAAATAAAAGCTTTAATTATTTTAATATTTGTTAACATAAAATTATAATTATTAGTTAAATTTTTAATTAATAAACTTAATTATTTTTTGTATTTAAAAGCAGTAAACGCTATTATTGCAATATTTTATTTTAGTTAACTTGTTAATTTTTTTATAAAATTTAATATAAAAAGCTTTGCGTTATTTAATAGCTAGCAGTTTAATAAATGCTTTTTAAGGTTTAAATAAAATGTATATATATTAAGTATAAAATGTAAAAAAAAGAAAAGCTAAGACTTTAAGTCTTAAAAAAAGATTTAATTATAAACATGTGTGCTAGCTGCTTAGTAGCTGCTAAGCTGTTATAATAACTTAATAGCATAATAGCACAATAGTATACGCGCTATAACGCGTAAAAATACACTTTTTATAAAGTTGTATTAAACTGCCGGCTATAAAAAAAAACTGCTGCCTTTAGCAGTATTAATTTAATATAAACATTTTTTTTAAAGGTTTTTTTATTTTTTTTGCAGCTTTTTTTATAACTTTTTTTGCTTTTTTTGTAATTGCGATTTTTTTACAAAGCTTTTTGCTTTTATATAAGTTTAACAGGTTCGGCGGGTTTAATATTTAGCTAAAAACCTATGCATGTTTAATACTTTATAAATAATTTTTTATAATAATATAACTGCTATTCTGTTTTTTATTTGTTATATTTATAGTTTTATTTTTTTTATTTAATTAAGTAATTAAAACTAGTTTGCTAACAGTTAAATTAGGGCTGCAAAATAGTTTTAACTTTATATACTTTGCTTGCTTTATTATTAAAATTACTTTGTTTAGCTTTAACAAGCTTTAAAAGCAGTATAAAATAATTAAAAAAGTTTTTGCTTTTTAATACTATTATAAACCAATAAAAAAACGGCCTAAAAAAAAGACTTAGCGCAGTTATAAACTAAATAAAAGGCTAAACTAAAAAACAAGCTATAGCTAATTATAAGCGCAAAGGTTACGTAATAAATAATTAAAATAAGTTTTTATTTAAAGCTATTTAAAAAATATATAAAAAAAAAAAATAGTATAAAAACAAAAATGGTTCCTTTTATAATTAGCAATAATTTTTTTTTACTTTATTGTTAAATTTAAGCTTATAATTTAGTTTTTAAAATTTATTATAAAAAAGTTTATTTTTTAACAATATTTTATTATACTTATATAATATCTTTTATACTATTTTTTATTAAGTATTATTTTTAGTTATATAAACTATATAACAACTTTTATTTATAAATAAACTTATTTATATAAAAGGCTTATACATTATAAAAAAAAACCTTAATTATTATATTTTAAACAATTAATTTATTTAATATTATATAGCATTACGTAAATATAAAACAAAATAGCAAAACCTATGAAACTAACTTTAAAAGCAGTAACTTTTGCCTTAAATTAGCTACAAACAAAAATCAACTAACTTAAATTAAAAAATTAGCATTTTAATAAACAAATTATTAATATATAACGTATAAATTAACAACTTAAAAATTAATTTAATAATATAACCCATAACACAAGCTAGTTTTGCACACAAGCAAGTTTCGCACTTTTTTTGGAGTACCTTGTAAGCTAATTTTCTATGCAAAAGTACTTACACCACTTTTTAATAA
>MU377231.1:0-52653 GCA_022495195.1 Xylaria digitata
TAATTTAGTAATTAAAAATGACTACTAATACTAATTTAGTATTTAGTAAATATTACTAATACTAATTACTAATGGTATTTTTACCAACCCTGGGTATAGGCCCCTATAGGTACATTAGGTAGGTACCTAAAGGTATGTACAGGTTACCTTGTGACCCTTGTAAGACGAGACTGTGTGTCCAACTTGGACAAAGTTAAAAAGGCAGAGAGAGAGAGAGAAAAAGAGAGGGAGGCGAGTGAACTAAAGTAAGCTAAGTAAACTGTAAAGTATAAATCCTTCAAAATTATCTTCACACATGAACACTCATGCCATTTTGATAATATCTGCCTAGCTCGTGTTACTTACACCTATCTCTTCTGAGTAGGTAGGTAGTAAATGCATTCATTAAGTACATATAATAAGACGTAAGGTATGTATTGCATGTAGGTACTTGGAGACACGGACCTGATACCTGTGAATCTGTGCGTAGGCGTTTAAACCTGTTCATATTATTGGCTACCGCTTTTCAGCTCTCCCTACTCGCTCGCTCCTGGTCACCAATGTTCCTACACTGGGGCTTATTCAGTCAAACCAACGTGACTAGATTTTTACCTGTGATGATAACACCTATATTTTAAATATGGACGAGTGGGATTCTTGCTAGTTAATGAGCGCATAGAATTCATGTATATACCTTTTCTCAAACAATCATATCCCATTTACATTGTCAGAATTAATGTTTCGCAGCTCCCCGGACAGAGGTGGTAGTAGCGCGCGTTGACGCGGCTGCACTAATCCTAATAGGTGCTTAGCTGAATGTGAATCCTTCGGCGATAGGCAATTTGACTAGGTATGTAGCGGATATAAGCAATATAGCTTCAAACCTCAGTCGACGACACCGCTCTTTGCCTCTGCTATGCCTAGTACGATGAACAAGGCCAGTACGCACATTTCATATCATACTAGCTCAAAAGCCCTATGTCTTACATATTGGTATCAGTATCGTTAATTGACCATCAGATCATCCACGCACGGGCAACTGAGGTATGCTCTATGACAAGTCATCCAGAGAAACCTCATGGTTTTTAGTATAGAGCGCGTTTCAGGTATCGAGAGGGCGCTCGGTATGGGTCTATGCAGAGAGCCGCCGCTCCTTTCTTTGCACTTTGAATGTGGAATGATCGGCGCAGTATGTGGAACCGCATAGACCTCTATATCGATCTTCGCATCTCATCCGGCGACAGGATTGGCGTGGATAGTAACCTTCTCAATGAAAGCTTTTTCCTTGGGCCTATTTTTCTTGTCGACTTCGATAGCTTCTAGCTTGGCCAACGTTCTTAAGCTATCATCGCCCAAGAGCTTTCCAAAGACTGTATTTAGGCCATCCAAGTGCGGTGCTTTATCGAATAAGACGAAGAACTGCGAGCCGTTGGTGCCTGCTCCTTTATTGGCCATCGACACGATCCCGCGTGCATTATGCTTCAGTGCTGGGCGTATCTCGTCCTCGAAGGTCCCACCCCATATCGACTGTCCGCCCTTCGGGTTGTCTGGAGTTGGGGTCGCCGGGCCACCGGTCTGCACCATGAAGCTAGGGATCAATCGGTGGAAGGGAGACTGGTCGTAGTAGTTGGATGCGCAGAGTGCTAGGAAATTCTGTAACAACATGAGTTAGCTGTGTACGCGCATTGATAAAAGGTTGTGTTGAGATGAGCGAGCAACAAACCTCAGCCGTCTTGGGCACGCTCTCGCAGAAGACCTCGATCTTGAGATCGCCCAGGTTGGTGTGTAGAGTGACAGACATAGCGTGAATATCTGACGGTATTAGATAATTCCAATATTTGGATAGACGAAGATGTCTAAGAAATATAAAGCGGTCTCGGCCTATGCGAACGTACCTCTAGTATAGGTAGTTTAAGTAGGTATCAAGCAAAAAACTTAGTGAACAAATTGGAGATAGAGCTGAGCCCACTTTACTGATCCAGCAACCTGGAGATCTGCGTGGAGTAGGTACCTGCTAGCTCAGATGTGCAACCTAATAGAAGAGACCCCTCCCCTCAACACCAACTCACCGCGCTATTACCGCATTAGAGAGATGAATTCTAGGTGAAACTAAGTTGAATTTTAAGTACCTAAGGCATCTATAGTAGTGTACTTGGTAGTATAATGAAATGTATATAAGTACTTAGGCGTGCTCTCCTTGTATACATCTTGTGGAAAGGGATCAAGCCCACCTCTTACACATAGGTGCTTAGTGTAGGTAGAAGCGAAAATAAATCGGTATACACTAGGTATACTGTAGTATTTATTGAATTTATTGAAGAGTGACATTGATAAGCACTAATCGATATTGATGGGCGACTGATGGGTTGATGGCCAAGCTCCCCGCAGTCTCGCAGGGTCGGCTCGCATGCGGTGTATACCAAGCTATAGTGTACCCGGGTACTATAAGTAAAACGAATACATCAGTCTGACGAGAGCTTCTTACAGGACCAGCATCGCCTGAAACACATAGAATGCATATACGATGCCAGATCCCAGCGATAGAGATAGTATAGGTTCCCTACGATCGATAGTGCACACATACTTAGCACAGAAGCCCATTTACCAAAACTATGATATTCGTGGTAGGTAGGGCGACAGGATTCGCCAAGTCAGCCTTATTTGGGTTTCCGAGCGCCTTGGTCAACCCTGTCACCATGCAGAAACCGGCAGCCGTCATCTTGGGCCCCCCGGTCCCTTAGTCTCCAACCCAAGAGTCCTAGGCTAGTCTAGATCTAGGCTTTGGTCTGGTTGAGAGGCGTGTCATTTCACAGTGTGAGTCTCGTTGGACATGATGAATGGTCAAGCAAGCCACAAGTCTCCAGTTCCACGTGTTAAAGTGCCAAATGGGTCCCTCCCGTGCAACTCAACCAAGTACCTACAATGCATATCGATAGATAGTGTTAGTAAGGGCTTGTGGCCTGATCATTACTTTGAAATACCTGGGCACTGCAAATTCGCATTATGTAGGGCACCTATTCATGTATCTACGTACACTGCATAGTAGAGCACTATTCACCTTGGATGGTGCGTTGATTACATAGTACGGGTTTGACGGGTTATACTATTATGTAGTATGTAGACAGGTAGGTATATATGCCTCGGTATCTTTCTTCAAGTCTTACTACCTCAGATAGGTATCTCGTGGTGTAAGACCTAAGTTTTCAGGTAAACCCAATCCCTTCAGCTCCAGAGCATGTCATTCAGCTATCTCGCTCAGCTTCATTATCGAATTCAAATCAGGTTCAAAACACAGTTTTGCATGACAAAGCATATGGACCTAGTATATTGATCATGTATGTAGTTCCGGTATACCTATAGTATATTTCTTCAATAAGTATGGTAGGTACAAATACACGACAGAATAGGTAGAGAATATACTAGTACCTACTAGTAGTGTAGGTACTATGTATGCTAGTAGGACACTACACTACTGCCATGTGGAGACAGCTTCGGGTTATTTTACTACTATTATTATGCTGCAACCTCCCACTTCCTTCGATTTGTCGGAGCACAACAAAACCTTATGGAACCGGTAATTTTTCTCTCGTGTCTTCCACCGTTCCGCACCTTGTTACTAAACTCTACATAAAAACATAAAATATTACTACTCGTCCTCCAAGTATTCAAACCCTAACCCCTTAGTGTACTAGTGTAGAGTATACTACCTAGTACATGTGCCGTGACCGCTCGCCTATTCTGTTCCCCGTACAATTAATTCGTTCTCCTGTTCGTGCTGTCGGTTATACTTTACATACTGCACGCAGGTACCCACGTAGGAGAAAGCATGGTCCAAAGTATGGTTCAAAGGTGGTTTACTGCAGACGAGGTCCAGAAATGCTGATTCTCCTCCCCCTTTCTCTTTCTTCATACCTACCTAAACTAAATCAGCTGATTTCTCATCATCTTTTCCCATCTACCTACTAACGTCCTACACTACTTGGTGCCACAAATCAAAGGTAAGCATCGTGAGGAGAGTTGACTAGTCGGCTTCAGGATGGTAACCTGGCTACCTACCAAGTAAGTAGAAGACCTGATAGGTGCACTTCGATATACCTACCCTACACTAAGTACCTTAAGTAACTTACTTAACTGCCTTACTTAAGTGCTTGACCGTACCAAAACCTCACGCTAGTCCACTGTCACTTTTCGGCCACTAAATCGTTACTCCTCACTCCCTCACTACATTAAACTGCCTGGATCTAAGATAGAGGTACCGGTATTCCCCCCTCCCAATTCTCTCCATCCCTTGGCTAGCTGCTCTTGTTTTGCCTGGTTCAATCGGACCAATCTCCAATCTACCTGTCTCTTGTTAGTTAGGTCATTCTATTTCCAGCCTTAGGGAACTAATCGGAATCTAACCAGGTTGTGTTGTGTTGTCTAGTGTAAACCTCAATCAAATCAATCAATCAATCAACACACTTATTCTCCCCATTTCCATCTCCGCCGCGTTCGCACTTGCAGCCGTCGCCATTACGTTCGCTTTCAATCAACGCATAACACCAACCATATTAGTGCTGCGTACAGCCTTTCAGCTCGGCCTGCCACCAATCCTTCCCCCCCTCTCCCCGCAAATTAGCTTTTTCGTCGTCGTCAATGTGGACGCTACCTTCACGACATTGGTAAAAAGACATCCCGCATCTTTTCGATAATCTCGATTGTCACCCGTCTCTCGTCGCCCGCCGCACATCACCCGCCGTGTATACCGACTCTTAGGTGTCGTATTGATTGCCCGATCGCACCAACGTGAGCCATTCGAATATCGCTTTCCTCTCCACAATCCACCGGCGCACGGCCGTCGACGT
This sequence comes from Xylaria digitata, assembly GCA_022495195.1. Taxonomy (NCBI): domain Eukaryota; kingdom Fungi; phylum Ascomycota; class Sordariomycetes; order Xylariales; family Xylariaceae; genus Xylaria; species Xylaria digitata. Next base: position 4,824 of record MU377231.1, read on the forward strand.
GGAATAGATGTGGTCGACACTGCGCCGCTGTTATTGCCGCCACTAAATCCTAACCCCGCCATCGCCTTCCTCGTATTCATTAACATCACCACCTTGATGACGACCATCGTTCGCGACGAAATATGACGGATCGAGTGGCCGCCTTCGTCCGTGTTTCGGGCCCTCCAAATAGTAGTTTCTTGGTCGGATATCCAGGCATTTCAGCGACATTGGTAAGTGTATTCAGGTTGTGATGATGGACTGACTTGGATGTTGCATGGTTGTCGCATTGTACCCCCTCTTCTGATCCGCCATACCCTTGGGAAAGGCGTCGCATTGGCGTTCGGTTATACTAGTCATTGTATTTCATTCCATCTTTCACTCATGACTTGGGGCGGTGTACCGAAAAATGGTAGACTAATATGATGCTTTAGCCGCGTATCGAGGGTAAAGTCGAAATTCGCCCACAACAAGGCTGGTCTGCCCCTGTCGCCATCTCCCTTGTTCGAATATGTCTACAGCGAAGAGAAACGATCCACCCGGCCGCGGAAAACATGGCCAAACGCCACCTCGGTACCCCTCGACGAGAGACGACCGACGTTGTCGGCAAGGAGCTTCTATTATATCGATGCGCGGCTGGTAGGGAGGCGGACAGTGTTATTGCCATGGACTTGCCCTTCGTCTTATTTATACCCTTTGGTCGAGGAGGTGAAGAGACAAATAGGAGGATACCACCAGCATCATTGCAGCTTTCTAGTAGGACTGCTGAAACATATTATGAATTGGTTGTTACGGTACAACAGGGCCAAAGTGTGCAGAATAAGTACGCATTCCCAGTACCTTTGCAACGATATGACACATTATCAACCTTTGGAATGTACAATCGCCCGGAGACTAAAATCGCCAACACCGATAACATTGTTACACTTTATATATCATTACCGAGATGGAGTTATGGCCCCACGGACCCAATCACGGTCTATATCAAATTGGCCCCGAATTTGGACTGGATTACCAAGGCTCGGAAAGTTACAGTGAAGAGCATTACGTTGGCCATCGAGGAGGAGATCACCTACAATCCTGAAGGCGACGAGCCAACAAAGAAGGTCAACCGGATACAGAAGCAAGTCCTCAATGTGGGATCGAAGTTATCTGAAGATGGCTATGCGACAAACATGGACGTCACATTTCCGCATAAGGACTTACGGGATTCAAACGGAATCATTCGGAGAGGGCAGCCAGCGTTTCCTAACTACGAAGTCACATCCTTCACTACGACATCAACACTTTACAAAATAGAATTCTTTTTGAGCATTAAGGTACGCAAGCTCTACTATAATCTTGTGGTCTTTCCTAGAATCAATAGATATTCACTAACACCATGACCTCACAAAGGCGAGCATGACCTCAGCTAGAGACATCACTCTTCGGCAACCTATCGTGATCTGCCCCCTAGACCACCAAGCCTGTAAAGAAGAGATGGATGCTATTGAGCAGGCGGCAAAAGATGCATCTTCTGTGGACCAGGCCAATCCCATGCTGCCTGCTCGGAACATTGTGTTAGCCAGCGATCCTAGCGCCCTAGCGACATTAGGGCTGTGTCTGGTAGGGGGACAGAAGAAACCCCTGATTGAATGAGTACAAGACGGTTAATGCCGTCTTAAAATGGCATCAGGGAAGAAAGGGGAAAGAAAAGCTGTGGTGAATGACAGGCAGTAATGACGGTCTCGGTCTATAGGGAATGGCCATTACAATAACTCAAGTTCGGTTAAGCTGAAACAACCCAGCTTATTGCTTATTTTGGCCTTCGAAGACCACGATCTCCTACTCACGATCGAGAAATGAGATTACTTGTCTCAACTATAGCAAGTATCATCGCGTGGTGCCGTGTTGTACGCCTACAGCCAATATTCGGAGCGTGATACCAGCTAGCCCCTGTTACGCAGGCCGCAGTACCCATATCTACTCTGCTACCTGGGTACTTTGAATTGTGGAAGTCCAGAGGTACCAGAAAAGACACCGAATGTAGGTTTTATTGGAAAGCCAGACCATTTGGACAGGGTGCAGTCTTTGACCACGATTAGCAGCGACTGTGGTTATGATATAGAAGAAAAGATTATCTGGCCAGGATTAAGCAACCAACCATTGTCATGGCTAATTTCTTCACTACCATCCAAGAACGGCCGAGATACGGCGATTCGACATGTTGGCTTGGATGCATTTTGGAACGACGGAAGGCGGGAAAGCATGTCCTTGAAGGACTAAAGGCGCATGGTATCACAGGCGTTTTTCGGCGTCTTGACGAGTCAGAGTGGTTTTTGACATGCCAGGAATCATCTGTTTTTCCAGGGGCGGCCAACACACGAACACGCACAGCCTGTTATGCGGGCCTAAGTTCGGATAGGATGGCATTCTTTTCTGCGTGACTTTTCTTTGATAACGCTCTTGGACCTGGAGGCGTTCTGGAATTACCAGGAGTTCCTGTCAAAGAGACCACTGGAGTATGCCTGGAATACTTGGAAGGGAAATAAATGGTTTACTGTAACCCTAGCGATGCAATACCCCTAACGAGTTCGGGATCATGGATTGTTTCGTGTGGGCGGGAATTGTCTTATTTAGCTGCCTGCACATGCAAGAGACGAATTGAAGGCCGATTTAAAATCGATTCAAACAACCATTTCATCTTATGAAAACACAGATTATGCATCAAGAGTGAGATGAACTAACTTGGAATACAGCTACGTAATCAGGAGTTTAGGGTATCTATTCAGAGCTGTAGCACTTGTATCTATCGCCAGCACAGTCCTCATTCTTCATGCCATAAGAATCAAGCCAAATTTGAGATTATTATTTTAATCTAGTCAAGGTTGTAGAAAGCCACCCGGGTAGTGAGTAGTTGTGAATGAAGTTAAGAGGGCTTTGATGTTAGAGGAGGGATAGAGGAAGGATATTGACCCCACGTTACCCGTTGACACCGGCAAAATCCACATCCTTAGACACAGTTAATCAGAGGATCTTCAACAATGAGGACATGGGAGTTTGGCCGAGTGGTTAAGGCGCTGTGTTTAGGTCATAAGAAAGGCTTTATGCCGCTTATACCATAAATCCCGCAGTGGGAAACCGCGCAGGTTCGAATCCTGCAGCTCTCATCCTTCTTTTTTTCATTTTTCGCAATTTTTGCCACCGTTGTTACGCTGTTGTTGGTTGGCAGTATTGTAAATAAATCATATTGATTGGCTGTAATTCTGGCATGCTAAGTGAGAAAGAAATAGGGTGGGGACCACTTCCTAGGTACCTTTGTAGATAGTCTACTTAGCAGCTCAAAAACTGTTCCCCTCCGATAACGTCGATCCAATCTCGACTTCCCTAATTATAGTAGGCATCATATAAAAATGCCCAAAAATGCCCGACGCCTTGGGCCGGTATTTCTGTATTTTATTACAATCACATGCTGTTCGATGAAGCAATTGTAGGATTAGAATTTATTTTGTTTTATTTTTAGTCACACAAGACCATCCAAGACACAAGTCGACTCTCAACTTCGGTTTCTTCAAGCGCCAAGATGCCATTCGACGATGAAGACCTGCCTCCCGCGCCGCTTAATTCTGCTGGCGATGACGCCGCCTTCGACCCCGAAGATGGCGACCAGGCCCAAGACTTCCGACTCTTCACCTCTCTTCTCGCAGGCCCCGGGAAGAAATCTCAGGCTTCTAGCAAGGCTATACGGCGCGGCGAGAAGGACTTCGAGTCGCATGGCACACGTGCGCAGGAGAGTGTCCTCGAATCGAGCCGCTCCGCAATGCATGAAGTCTTGAGCTATACTCGCCAACATCAACCTCGTAACGCCTTGCGCGGCTGGTATTTCCCCGACCGCTGGGCCGACATGCCGCCTGAAAGTGAATCAACGACCGATGCAACGACCAACAAACAATCGAGTGATCGGTCGACGAAAAGTAGCGATTCAGCACAGGGTCTTTTCGCGAGAGAAAGGGTTGTTGCGCTCGAGTCAGACAAGGGTACTATGCTGTCGTCGATGGGCCGTGTTATTACAAGCGCCGAGAAGTCTAGTTCGGGACGACTAAAGACATGGCTACTGCCAGAGGAAGCCTTGTTCCTGATTGAGCGGGGAACGCTCGATTTATGGTGGCCAGCACGTGGAATTGAGGAGGTTTTCCCTACGGATGACGGTCAAGAAGTGTCCCAGATGAATTCGGAGAAGCTTGAGGACTATGAACTTGGGCTCCCTCTTAGTCTACAAGCTGCATATGCGCTCTTCATCGGGCGAGATGGAGAGAGGGGGAAAATTAGTCTTGAAAAATACCAGGTGTACGCCAATCTCAGACGAACAGGTTATAGAGTTTTACGGGCGACTCCTTTAATACTTCAGTCATCTCCATCACAAACCACGCGGTCACTCTGGCAATGGCTCTTTTCGCTTCTACAGAATACGAGTAAGCCCAGGTATCCAGAGTATGGGCCGCTCGTGAGACCAGGTCTGTATCGCTCATACGCGCCTATCTTCGAGCAACTGGCCCTTATACAGCGATACAAACCCGCTCCCCTCCCAATATCAGAAGTACCCCAACCCGAAGACCCCTTCAAGATTCATTTCCACATTTGGAAGAGCACGTCATCTTTCATGAAGACAAGACCGCCGCCGCCTGACTTCCAGATGGCCGTCGTAGACGCGCGTGACTCCAGCATCCCCACCCTCGAGCAGCTGGATAATCTACTTCTATCCACGCCTTGGGATCCACCACGGAACGACGAAGGGAAACACGGGGCGGGCTTCGTATACAAGCGCCTCAAGCATGGGTGGCGAAACGCCATTCTCGCCATAGTAGATCGCGGATTGATTAGCTATATGAGGTTTACCGAGATGGCGTTCGGTGAGGAATTGTTATATGAAAACACGAACGTGCGCCCGAAGGCGAAGAGGGGCGGACGAGGTGGGAGAGGGCGTGGAGGTGGAAGGGGAAGGGGAAGGGGGAGGTGAAGATGATAATTTTACCTCTTGCCATATATCACCTATGGTGAGGGCGTAAGTACCATGGAAAGCCAATTACCCACCGGCCCCAGGACTCGCCTATCAAACCACCAATATATAATAGATTCATAAGGAAACAGTCACTCTAGACAGCCTAAGACAATTCTCTCCCAGGGACGGATTCTATCCTTCATGCATATGGAGAATAAAGAGGCCACGGAAGGTAATAAGTGCATGATACTGTGCCTCCCCTCGTTCAATCCACTAAACCATCGTTCACGTATTGAGATTTGCAAGAACGTTGGACAGAGAAACAATGTTTAATCAGGAGTTAATCAATAGTTTATTAACGGTTTGTCAAGCGTATCAACTATTTATCAACCGTTGAAATATATATATACTATCTTTCACGTGTTTACTGAACACCAGCAAGTTTTGGTATGTAGCAATCCTATCTACCATCTTACGAGAAAACCAACAGAATCAAGAATCCGATAGTTATCTACATAGATCGTTATCGTGCTCTTATTTGATCCTTAAATGCACAAGACCTAGTGCTTTGCTTCCTTATTGATCTCATCTCTTTTCTTGAGACCACCAAGTTGCGATGTCGGAAGAGTCAAGTTCCAACGCCGGGGTGCTATTTAAGTTATGCCGATAAGTGAAACAAAGTATCATGAAGATTACTCATTGGCATGGAATTTTAGGGTTTTATTATGGTATCTCGTCCGTGAATAATAATCTGCCGCTAGGGTCCTGACAACAAAAAAACAACTAACCAACTATTTCTATTATCCCACTTTTCATCCGAGGCACGGACCGAATATACGTAACGAAGCTACTTGCGACCTTGATTAAGAGATAAAGAAGAAGAAAAAACTCCCCAAAAGGTCTCATTAGCGTCAAGCTTCTCTATCCAATAATGTCTTATACCCTGTGTACATGCAAGTGTCTCTGTAGCTCTGGTGAACTGCGCCTCTCCGGCGCTAGAGAGGGAGCAGTGCCGCGTGTGTATATAGGAGACCATATTGTCTCGGCCCGTAACGCCGTATACCAAAACTCAATTTCACCCGTTGCCACGCTAACATGTCTTGAGTCAGCTCTCAGAAAAAGGTACACTACATTATGATTGTGGCCCACTCCATGCGACTTGGCTGAATACGAAAGTGACATAGGGATATTAATTAAGACTCGTTGAAGGGGTCTTCTCAGTATATAGATCATAGTCTTGGCAATCTAGCCTATTGTTCCTTATAGATCTAGTCCCCTATAGGTCATGTGACAGTATCTATATTTGTAGTATGATATAATAATCGTAGTATTATTATGACTCAGTGAAACGGACACTTCCGAAGATTGCCTAGGCCTACATCCAGGGAGTACATAATATGACGAATCGATATAGGCCCGCCGGAGAAATAAGAGGGTGGTCTTCAATCAAACTCAGTTGGCAGCCTATTGTTACATAGCAGAAGGGAGGATGATCTGTAAGAGGGACCTAACGGACTATGCCCTTAGTAGATCCTCAGCTGGGAGAGCGTCAGGCCGAGGTTCAACTTTAATCATTATATCTGAAGGCCGTGTGTTACCTTTCTTTTACTTCATTTGGGTATGTATGTATATAATACATGCATACTTACTATAGTTATATATATATTCTTTTACTTGACAATCCCCATCATTTGCGAAAGAAAGGGACGGGGAGTACAGCCCTCGTAGATAGATAGATAGATAGTTAGGCAAAGTCGGTTAGCTACCTCCTTACTCCATGCATGCATACATCTCTCCCTCTATCCGTCTTACTTAGTAGGGGCATCTCAGCCATTGATCTAAATACATTGTGGTAGAAGGAGGTCATGTGTTTAGTTGAATCCACACTCACTTGACCTAACATAATTAATTCATTAAATGCCGAGGAGGTTATACTATATATATACCGTATACCTAGCTAGATCAATACCGACGCGCGGTCGTTCGGCTTTTAACAAATGCGATATGGCCCTCCCCACCTATCTATCTACTATGTTATTCCCTTGTTCTATGTCGTCTTTAGCATGTAGCTTAGTGATAGGGGGAGTGAGGGAGCATAGTTGTTGCGTATACTATTCTCCGAATCCCAACCCTTGCGGGTTATATATACATGTATATCTGTACAGACGCACGATCACGTTAAATTGGAAGGAGGTTCTATTAGACTCTTCTCGCCCCGTCCTTTAGCAGTTGATCGAAGAGCGTGAATATTCGATTTAGGGTTTGTGTAGAGTAAAGACTGATTGACTAATACTCATAGTTCAACCCCGAAAGGATCTCCTACCTCTCTCCCTACCGAAGTAAGGAAGCGTATAGTTACTTACGAATATCCAGTCAAGTATTCGTAAGTTATTTTACGTGCTGTTTGGTTAGTCAGTAGCGCTTAAGTGAAATTTGACTATGAAAGGCTGCGTTAAGAAATAGGGTGCGACGACACAGTCCTAGTTTCATTCTACCATGCCAGAACAAACTCCTTGTATGCTAGTTGAATCTAGTTCTATATTTTCTACCTTTGCTAGTAAATTATCTATAGAAGTTGAGAGGAGTTCCGCTAGTTTGACAGGCTTCGTGTGTCTCCGTGTATGATATACTCACCGAATCCGCCTACGTTAGTACTAGGTAGCAAGAATACCGAAAACCTTAATGCCGACATCACGACAGTGAATAAGCCATAGATGCGCTCAGTTCTATTATAGTATTCGCACGCGTCCTTTCGTATAGTACATGTCCTACACGCGAAGAGTTAATCTTGACAGTGAGTTAGCTGACTCATGCTAGGGTCGTAAGTTATGAAGGCGAATTCTACTTTTCGCTAGATAGCAACGACCATTAAGTAGGACGCCGTTGAAGGCCCCGGGATTGGGAAATGAAAATCGGCTGTAAATTTAATCACTGCAACTCGAAGCTAGGGACCTCAACGACATAGTTGATAATTTGATAGCATGTAAGGGGCAGTCTTAAGTGCTTTGAATATATCACATAGGTACCTATAAAGAACATCATGCGCAAGCTCTAAATCTCCTCGGCCAGGGTGTTTAATATATCCGGGGTACAACTCTAGATTACCTCCTGCGCTTCATAGAACCCCCTACTGCGTTGGGAACTAATAAAAGAACCCGAGAAGGCGGTTGTGGCTGAGGCCGAAGGGAATAAGGGCGTCGCGAAGTTTGCTCATATCGCCGGGCGATATGTTCATTGGTTCGGATTTGCTGATGAATTACCGTCTCTCCCTTTTCCTACCTATACTGTTAGTATCTTATGCTATTCATCGAAGTCGTAATCCAACCGGGAATAGCGACAGAAGATATTCCCGGCAAAGCCGGTGAGCGAGATATTTGAGCCCCTGCCCACTCGAGGTGATGCCGACGAGTCATGCGCCCGTGGAGTAACCCGAAAGCGCGTAGGATATCGGCCTTGCTAGATCTCTGCTGCAGGGCCACTATAGCATCAATCCGTACATGATCGTCTCATCCTCGAGTCTTAGGACTTGTGTTTGCGTATGATCAAGCGATATATATATATATATTAACCGATAACACTGACAACTAACTGGGGTGAACTTAGTTGATAGTACTTCAGAGTCCTATGGAAATACATCTTAATGACAATTAACTGACCGTTTCTAAATCTTTGACAGCATGATCTAGTTCGCGCACCGCACACGGTACCATTTTATCAATGCACTTGAGGGTCCCCCGAATACGTTTTAACACGCGTTCTGCGCTTTGTTTTTTTTCTCTTGCCGTCTGGGTGCCTCATGCGGGTAACATTCAACTCGATACTCGTGAGCTTTGTGATGCCGCTCTGCGGCGCTGGCCACTCGAATATATCGTTTCGCGCGAGATCTCTATACGCCGCGACACACTGTTCGAAGTAGCGAGTGCACAGGAAGAGTCGTCATTAGGTAGCACCAGCCTCTATTCAGATGTTATTTCCTAGACCAATTATTACCAGTAGCGTTCTATGAGCTCTCCAATTCCTTCCGGGACCATCATGAGAAGGCTGGCCTTGCGACACGACACGTTCGCAAGATCGAGTCACATTGGGGTTCATGGGGAGTTTGATATTCGCTATTTGAGAACGAGCAGGGTGCACCAAGTCATTGCACACCAACTCTGTTTGCTGAATCCCGCACCCCGCAAACAACTGCAGCTCCGGGAAAAGCCCGCCGTGGCACGAGCCTCTTTCTTCATTTTCAACCTCCACGCTGAAACAGGTCTTTCTTGAATGTCGGGTACCGCTGCCTTATTGTCGCCTTTTAGGCGTTCAACGCAGCCTGATATTAAACACGTATCTATTAATTACGGTATCATTTACTAGTACCATGTTTGTTTGTGTTTTTTTTTGCTCTCTTCATTTCACGACCTGTTGCACGGATGTTGTGTCACGATATTGAACCAGAAGCCCAGAGGATGCGACAAGATGAGAGAGTGTCCTCGCTGCAAACATGCAGCAGTTTGTCATACTGTCGAAAACTCTGCTCGGTTGGCCATCGATAGGAGAAGTGCCGGGCGTATTGAGCAGAGCCCGAGGGTGGCACAAGAGGCCCCCAATTATCGTGCGACTTTTGTTTGCTGAGGAGAGTGCATTCGTTTACTAATAGTAGTCTCCCAACTATGAGGTAGAGGAATAGAATAGAGATACCTCGTAGAGAAGACAAAGGACTCAAGAAAAGAGGTTAGGCCTGATTGACATGCATGTAGGACAAGTCCACTGAGCTAGTACACACATAAAGAAGAAAAATAAGAGACAAGACAGATCACATGATACTCATGTTATTCTTTCAAAGTGGCTGAAGGTCTAGACGAGAGCTGATTATTTTAATGTCATCATCGTGTTTGTCTCCACCAAGATGCAGCTAACAGAGTCCGCGTCTATTAGTGTGTATAGTGTGTGTGCAGTGTATAGTGTAGACTACTTAAGTAGACTATAGCGTAGTCGTTTATCTAATCTTGGCCTCAACGAGTCTCGACTGCTATAGTGTCTACAGTAGTGTCCTGTGTCCTGTGTCTGATTACCTATCATTTTATCGGGCTACTTTTTTGTATCTCGTAACTGATCCGGTTGTACCGGTGCATCTGCCGGTTCTTGTTGTGCCGTTACCTGAAACTAGCTCCGTACTTGGGTCGATCTTGTTCTGCTCAGGCGCTACTCAACATTGCTTTTTACAAGACGAAAATGATATGTCATATCAGCCTGCAACCTTGGGGACCTTGGGCAGATAGGATGGTGTTCGCGGCCCCTATCAACCTCGGTAGACTCCCTGGGTTGCACACACACACACACACAGTATTTGGACGTATTATTGCCTACCTGAAGTAACGCACCTTCAGTTATCATACATGGGAGAGGTATATCAGTATATCATCACTTCTATCAATGGTAGGTAGTACAGGTTACTGTGATTGAATACCGACTTTTGTCACGTTTGATATTAACTTGTTGCGGTAGTACCTAGCCTCTGTTTCGGCCACGTTTACCATGGGCGATGGATGGATGCAGCAAGATGGCGTTATTAATATGGGTTATTTTCTCTTCTCGCCTATACATCAATCAATCTATAGTGTGCATCCCATCTTGATCCATCCATCCCCCCGTCTATCCACTCAATCCATTTCATCAATCGCTCGCAAAAGACCAGGGTTAAGTAGGTCAGAGTCAGACATGCAGGCGGTTTTTGAGTCGTCAGCCCGGGAACAACTGGGTTGTACGTGCATCGCCTCGATCTGGTCGTAATTGATTCCCTCGCATCTGCTCCTACACAACAGTCACTGATACATTGAAACTACTGCCCAGCCACCTTTTGCAACTCTTACGAATCACAGCAACCGGTAAACCCCACCTCATTAAATATTAGAGACCTTGCGCAGATCATTAGTCTAGCCACCACCCACTTATAACATATTACCTTTTGTCTTGAAGCTGTTGGCTTTACTATGTAGTTAGTTGCCCGCGTATTCATCGCGTTCGGCATCCTTGCAACATCGTTGGGGGCTAGAAGAGGGAGAAAAAAAAAAAAAAGAGTACACTAGATTGACTTGATCCTCTATTAGTCACATGTTTGGGATTGCTGAGGAAGGCCTATTTCAAAGGAGTGTCACATTCCAGTGGGAATCAATCAACCCTTTCGGGTTATATGATTCGTGATATTGGCTACACCCGGACTATGCGCCGTTGTTTAAGGCCCTTCTCCACCGCCGCTTGGGTAACAAGGGTAGGCAAACCTTTGGCAAACCTTGGGCTCGGGAACGAACTGAGGAGCAAGAATTGCTTAGAAATGTCCTTAGCGCACGCAATCAGCCTCTGATATCGTGTCTTTCCCTCTCCATCGGGGTGCTACAAATCCTTGACAGCCAGTGCGTGGGACCCGAAACCTTCTCAGCTTAACTTTCCACTACCGATGCACTAGGTATAACATTCACACACACGTATCTGGAACTTGGGTTCAACTCATTGGAGCCCATCCTCGCATTTCCGATTTTCCCTTTCCATTACTTGATAGACTAGGCATTCAATGTCAATGCCGAACAGAGGGGAGGGTTAGAACCGGTAACTGTTTCGCACATTCCGGCTAAATAATCGATGAATGAATGAATGGGCTTAACAAAGTGGCTACCTTGGGTAGTCTCGGCGTGTATGCCTCACCATGTATAGCTTTACCTAATACATGACGGTAGGTAATGTGCTGAAGTTTAAACAATGCGCCCCTATCGGTAACAGGACGGTCTATGAACTATACCGACCCCATGTCGCAGCGACACGACGTCGCAAACCGAACTTAATTAACATCCACTTATATCATGAGCATCAAAGCGGGTCTGGTTCCCTAGTCTATTCTATAGTGTCTGACTTTACGGGGGCGGCGGAATAGTAGTAGTAGTGGTAGTGTAGTGTAGTGTAGTGTGTAGTGTGTAATGTAGTGTATCAGCAGGTAAAGTAAAGCATATATAGTAATAACTGGCTCTATCCCATCCCATCTTAAGTTGCGCATGATCAAGTGATTCACCTTGTTATATATGCAAAGTGACACGAGCTATAGTCCGGTGGATTGTGCCGTGCTCACAATCATCCGGCCCCCAGTCTTAGGCAATTACTTATTATGATGATGATGAATATTACCCGCATCGGATCATGTCAGCTACACTAGCCAAAGCACAGAAGGAGGACAACTCATCCAATCAGGGTTAATCATGGGGAATCGTAGAGTGTTCACTTTATATCCGCCAATGGAGTCTTGGGAGTTGGTAGGTGAAGTGAAGGAAGAAAAGTCAAGTCGGGCCACTAATTTTAGGATGTTGGCTGTTAGTTGGCTAAGCACAGCTGTATGCTGTAGGTGCCCTAGACGGAACCCTAGCTACCTAGGTTAGGTACTTAAGTACTTAAGCTAGCTAGACAAGATATGATACCACCTTAGACCTAATTAAAAAAAAATACCTAACTTGGGGTTGTTAGGTTGGCTTAGAGGTAGTCTAGGAGGTAATCTAGGTAGTCTACCTAAGGTCCGGTATTATAGCAGTACTATACCTATTTTAAGGTTACTTGGTCGGTAGGAAATACCCAGTACAATCAATCAATGCCCAGTATAAATCAATGCTCTGTACCTCACTACTACACTGCCTACAATCAATACCCAGTGTAATAATACCCAGTACAAAACCCAAGTACCCTTGGCCCAGACTTGCTTGTCCGACAAGACCCAACCATTGGACCCTTGGACCATTTGTCCTCTCGACCCCCTGCGAGAGTTCCCGACGATAAGCCTAGAAAGGGTTGATTAGTTTGTTTCCAAAGCTTGCAAGGTAGCTTACAAAGTATCTTACAAGGTACTATACATTGACTTTTTTGCCTTTTGCCGGTTGCCCATGTTTCTTTTCAATTACCAACTCTTTCCCTTACCCTTCCAACCCTTGATCTGCAATTAATTGACTACCCAACCTGTCCCACACCTGTGCATACCTTTCCTTTTTCCATCAACTTTTTTTTCTCCCTCTCCTTCCCTAACTACCTTCCTTCTCGTTCCGTCATCGACTTGTCATGAACGACTTCCCTTTTATCGCCGACACTGATCCTGACAGTTAATTGCCCATTTACCGACTTACCCATTCATACCTCCTACTTGCCTGTCTACCTAGGTACTTACTCTCAAGTACCTTATGCAGTAAGGGTCCCATTAAGCATTAAACCTCAATACAGGCAACCCCAACTCCCTTTTCGGATTTTGTTCTCAACGAGTTGTATACTCTCACCCGCACTAGCACCACTGTGTTCCTTCACTTCTCCATCGCGTAAATCCCTCCGTTCCATCCCATCCTATCCCATCCAAAGTATAAACTCAAATTCTCGGGGTTTTGCATGATAACTATCCCTCCCCTCTTTTCTTAAACCCTGGCTAGTGACATTCAATTTCCCCAAACCCCCCAACACATTTTGTTTCTGACTTCCACCCCACCCACAGACCTTACTACACGCGTGGCCGAGAGCTACGTTCTTATTAAGATACACACTCCCAATCCTTGCCGATGAGCAACTAGTTTAGTTTGTTGGTATATAAATTCCCTCATTGCTATTCAGAATTGTGGCATTCCTTTGATAAGGATTCTTACCTATTGAGTAAGTGGCACCTTTGGTTGTCCCGAGCTGAAATACTACTGTCAAAAGACAATTGAATACAATGCAATGCAATCCATTACCTTGGCTTATTCTATATTGATATGTTTGTTTCTATTTACTTAGTTCTCCCTCATATATATCTTCTTCGTTGCACGTATCCTACGACCTTTATTTTGACAATTCGGTAACCTCACTTCTGTTCTTTCTCACTACACTTGTTAACCACCTACCTCTCTTTAGGACTTGAGCTGGACATCTGCAACTCCATACGAGTCGCATCTCCAGACTTGAATCAGCGTCATATCCATCGAACAACTCTGCTATCACCTGCAACTATAGTATCATATGGGCCAAACTGTTCCTGAACTTGTACACCGTTTCGCCGGCATGGACAACGCAGCCGCGGACGAGCCAAAGGCTGCGGCGCCCGTGAACGGTAACCACAAAGTAGACGAGAGTCCACCTAATGGCTTGTAAGTTTTTGATTTTTTTTAATCGTCTTCTTTTCTCTCTTTCATTGTCCCCAACCTCGCTGTCGTTCTTTTCAATAGACCCCCTCTCCTGCCTTGTATCCCGGATGGGTCCTAGTTTCGCTTTTTAGCAATATCTACTCTATTCGTTCTGGTTGCAGTTGCCTTTGCAACAACAGCTCTTGTAGCCGAATTATCAAGCCGAACTTTCAAGCTAGAAGCTCGCAACTGCATATTCACACATTTCACATATTCCGCATTATTCACCGCAACCCATCACAACCCTCTACGACCTTGTAGTTTCCAACATACTTTCATTGACATTTCGTATCCCACTTGAACCACCACTACGATGCATCCATACCATACACGTCGGTAAGGACGCTCATCTTGATGTTCATCCCTCGTTCAGATCTAATGCTGTTCTTGTTTCTCTTCTTTTATGCGTGTTAACCGTTGTTGCTGTTACAACTCAATCATGCCCTTCCCTCAATCCTAGAGTGCTAACAACATCTGGTGGCAGCCGAGCTATTCAAAACCCCACCAAAGTTGATGAAGATGGTGCTGCGCGTGGCGCTGATTTGAGCCCAGACTCAAGCTCAGTGTCTAGCGTCAACCCTGACATGTTGGGCGATGAGATCGTTGTTGGAACTCATGGCAATGGTGACAAACCGTCACCTCTCCGAGTGGTATCAGATGCCGAGGACCCGGACGCCACCAACGGTGAGGATGAAGAGCCCATCCCTCATTACCCTAAGAGAAAACGTGCATCTGTGTATAACGACTTAGGCGAAGATAAGATGGATACTAGCGTGACAGAGGATACGAATGACATAGGTACGCCTCGCGATAGCCAAGGGAAATCTGCCGTCGCAAGCTCTCGCGATGCGAAAGGAATTACTATAGGTTATTGGCGTGATTCGCCTGTACCCAACGTCAAAGGAAAGCACTCCGTAATCGGATTTATGGATGTTAGGGACCGCCTACGTACGCGCATTCAGAACACAACGCGCTCTGGTGAGATGATCAACACACGCCTTTTCCCCATTCCGCCTGGCCCTGGCGGTAGCTGGGTGACATTTGAGAGGATTGTTTTCGACGACCACCTTATCGGGTTGGATCACAACGAGGTTAAAGAGTATGTAAAGATTCGTACTGAAGCGTCGGGGGATGAAACGCCACAAAGTCGAGAGGAAGGTGAGCGTCTCGCCGTCCGAGAAGCCCGTCGTCGCCTCGAGGAAGCCCCCGCTCCCGAAACGGCCCAACCACCTTCCATAGCATATGGTTTGGAAATTCCCGATAACGCTCAAGTCACCCGCCACGATACAAAGCGTCGCCGCGTCGCCAGTAGTGGTGCTTTCGTCACAGAGCGTCAATCAACAGGCCAGCCACACACCCCTAATAATCCCAACCCTAATCCTGCTCCAGGCCCTACACATACAGGGCCTGTGCAGCCGCCGTATCCTGGAATGCTCGACTCCCTCCCCGGTACCAGGCCTACTCGTATTCTTGTGGGCTGCTGGGCTAAATCTGCTGTCGAGGATGACCGAGAACGACATGCTGTATACGGTATTTTGGGTGCCAATGATATGTTCCGAGTTAAATTGGTCCGTGAAACATTGGATGGTCGCTATGTAGATGGTAACTTTCCCGCCGGAGCTGGTGCTTTGTGGATCCCCTATGAGGAAGTCATCTTTCTACGCCATATTGCACACCTTAGTCGACCCGAAATGAAGGAATATGTTCGCGTACGCCAGAGCCAAATCGACGCTGGGGAGAAAGAGGACGAAAAGGTTGCAAACGAGACAAAGGCCGTTTACGAAGCTCAGACACGCGTTGCACACATTAATAGAGGCCAACAGCCTTCCGGAAATGCGTTGTCCCGACAGCCCTTGGTTGTAGATAGAGAAGAGGCTCAGGATCGCGCTAACGGTCAGCCCAATTCTGGAGGTCATGAGTTGCGTCATCCTCGCCGCGAGATGATGTCTCGGAACGAGCCCTCCATGCCTCGGCACCCCCTTCCAGATCCCAGAGACCCCGGTTTTCACCTCTCTCGCCCTCCAAGCATAGATCCTGTTGAAAGGGTCCAGGGCTTGGCTTCGCGAGAGGTGGCAAGGATGGAAGCTGTGCAGATGCGACACGATAGACAGCACCAGAACCGATTTCCAGTTGCAACCCCTTCTCCAATGGAGCCTGTTGATCCACGACACCATTTTCAAGAAAACCGCGATAGAATGCAGAAGATTTGGGTTTCACAAGAACAGAGTCGAATCCGCGCCGGAATTGAGGACGCTAAAATGCATATGGGCATAAAGTACGAACGAAAGCAAAATGGCCCATTCTCCGGGAAGCTTGTAAGCCAAGGAGCTATCCTGACGATTGATGGGGAAGATTACGTCGAATATCGGGTACTCACTAAGCCAAGCTTTTTCTAAATCATGGTAAGCCCACTACCGACTGTTTTGAAGAGCTGTTCACCTAACTCTATCTTGAGTGTTTGTCGGTTCAACGAGGTTTACTCGCGAAAACAGTCTATTTCTTTCTCTCGGTTCCGCCTGTTTCGTAATCATGCATTCTTTCTACATGCGACTCTCACATATATACCCATTTCCTTTCAACTTCTGGTGAGGCGGTTCAAGTTCATTCTACGACCTAGTCAACGATGAAAAAAACAACACACCATATCGAGAACGAGCAGTAGAAAGCCTTTTTTCTTCGTTTACAAAGGCTCTCAAACTGTATATGTGGAAATACAAAATTTCACCACACGTTTATGATGTGGTCAATCCTGCAATTCAATTCGTCGGTAGGCAGCTTCTCCCTACCACTTCAACAAACCAGCTGCCATTTTCTTTAAGTAACACCAACCCCGAGAACTCTGCGAAACCCCACAATCGACATGCGTGATAACTGCTGAGGAGGTGGAGTAGTAGCTTGAGCTCTGTGTTGTGCTAGCTATTTTGCCTAGCTTCTAGGCGACCCACGGCGGCTAGACTCAGGGTGTGCTTTGCTGCAAATCGCTTTTTGACATAGCTTGGCTCGCGAATACACAAAACTTGAGGAATACAGACAACTAGACTGTGATGGAAGTGTGAGGAAGATCGAGGACGGGCGATTATGCTACTGAGTTAATCATTCTGAGATGGTTCGTCAAGCTTCACATCCCATACCTGTACAACACACCAGGGAAGGGGAAAACAGGGGCACGGGCTGGGAACAAGGGCAATATTAATATGTAGAGTAGAAGGGTGGTTGAGAATACTGTCGTCAAGGTCTGACATGGGCTCTGACTACACTCAACAAAGCTCGTCTGGCTCGCAGGTGTATGTAGCTAATAAACCCGAGTTATACACGCGCAATTCAACACGGTCTTTTAGTGAGGTGTCGCCCCCCCTCCTAGTGTCAAAAACGCTAGATGAATTCTGGTTCCAGTTGGGGTGAACCGGAGACTGCTCCACATAGCCTGAGTTGCATATTCTTCCTGTGTATCAATATGCTCCTTACCCTTCATCCTCATTTTTTACACTTAAGGTTTTCGCTTCGTCTGTATTCAACATATGGTCTAGAGGCAGGTAAGAGGGGATACGGAGAAGACACTCATAAATAGCGCGTATATCACCCGGGGATAATTGTAAATCGTGAATGACAGAGAGAATGGCCGGCTAGTCGACCCAGACTCCTTCCCAGTGGAAAACATTAACCAAAACATTCGAAGGCTAAAGCTAGTCTACCCCGACGTTTCCCCTCATTATACTCTTATAGCCTTGATCTAGTGCGCATGTAAGCAGAGTTGTGGAACATCTCTACCCCAACGGAACACATCTATTCCTATCGAGGAAGTTGGGGTTAAACTGCTACGAACCCATATAAGCGAGGGCTAATACGACGTCATCACTAATGTCTCAGGAACGGCCTATAGAATATTTTCATGTATTTACTACTCGCTGAGACGTCTGTCGAAATGGTCGTATTGATGCTCTTGACAGCGGGACTGCTCCTCGCTAAGGCGAGCATGGCATCGCCTATAGGCCTCGCTTCCATACACAATGCTTCGGGGTGCGGCGAAGAGCCGGGCGTCGACCTCAACATGCGGACCAACGCGACGCTTCCGAGTGGACGGACGTATCTGTTCTGGGTGCCACCAAATTACAATCCGCACAAAGCAACGCCCTTAATCCTCTCGTTCCACGGGGGCACGAGAACGCCCGACTCGCAGGCTGACCTAGACCTCCTGACCACGCCGTTCTTCAACAGCGACCACATCGTCGTGTATCCCTCCTCGGGAGAATACGGCGAGAATAGGGGTCGCTATTGGCAGGGCGCACCACAGGTCCCGGCCGACGTCGACGACGTCGCGTACGTGCTGGAGGTCCTCGATGCGATGGAATCCCGGTTCTGCGTCGACGTCGCCCGCGTCTATGCGACCGGGAAGTCGCAGGGCGGCATGATGACGAATAACCTCGCCTGCGACGCAAGGTCGTCGGCTCGCATCGCGGCGTTTGCGTCCGTGTCTGGGTCGTATTATGTCAATGCCACTGGGCCGGAGTGCACGCCGCTCACGCTCACGTTTGACTGCCATCCTGCGCGCACGCGAGTCCCGATGTTCGCCTTCCACGGCGGGGATGATAAGACTATCAACTACGGTGGTGGACCGCGGTCTGGCGAGTGTTTGCCGTATATACCACATTTCGTCGCGGCGTGGGCCGCGCGCGACGGGCTAGGTGATGGCCCGGGAGAGGTAGGGCCTCTTCCTGGCGCGGGGGATAATGCTACGCTGTATCGATATGGATCCAGGGGTCGGGAAGACTTGGTCGAGTTCGTATATAGTGGCGACCGAGTCGATCATCAGTGGCCGGCGACGATTCCGAATTCGGATTCTATCGAACATGGGGCGCTGCCTGCGACGTTTAATGCGAGCGCTATAATCATGGACTTCTTCGGGAAATATACGTTGTAGGGACACAGGTGTAGCTGTGGTGGTTATCATGGCTAATGAAGGAAGGGTTTGTTGAATATATTCCGAGGTCAATAATAGAATAGCTAGGATTATATAGAAAATATTCAAGGAATCGCTAATACACGCTTCGTATCTAAATCGTTTAGATGGAATAAATATAGTTGAATTGAAATGTCTGTTTTGAGGTATATCTTATTAAAACCAAAAAGAAGTTAAGGCTATACCAAGCCATCTCAAGCGGTCAGCTTAATTTATCATTAACAAGCCTGCATCGCTATTTCAGTATCTGTCACACCTTCTAGAGCAAAGAAGCTAGGTTCGTTGCGTAACAACAAGTATTCATTACACCTCATACCTAGGTTCTGACAGTAGCTGCTCATAATATGGAGACCTCGGCTGATTCCTCTTTACAAGCCTCTCCTATGACTCTCGTTATATGGAGTAGTCGCATATCCTAGCTTTTCTCATTGGAAAGAAGAAATAAAAACAAAAACAGAGTGCCTTAACACCATTTCCCAGTCCCTAAAAATTGACCGAACTCCATGAGTTTCGAATCACATACCCCAATCGGGTGAAAAATCAGGATACAAACGCACTCCACGGGGTCCCTAGCACCACGCCCTTCTCATTGATTTTGACGCCCTCCTTCCGCAACAACAGTTTCTTCTCACCGATAGTCACACCCTCTCCGTTCTTTGACGGATATCCCTTGAAGCCGCCGAGCCCCCCGCCCGTCGCCACAACGCGATGGCACGGCACCTGAGGCGCGAAGGGATTCCGCCGTAGCGCATTACCCACGGCCCTTGGCGAGGAACCTAGGTGTGAAGCCATGAGGCCGTAGGTGGAGACACAGCCCGGTGGTATCTGGCATAGAAGCGTCCATACTTTCTTCTCAAAGGCTGTACGGTCGCTGGCTGCGATGCGTTCTAGTTGCGGGCCCATGTCTTCTGGCAGTGGTACGATCTCCGCTCCAATGTTGCGGTTTGGGACTGTCTTCGTCTGTTTTGCGGGATCAGTGCGTTTTGAAATGGATTTGGCAGTGCGTTTTCGCTTGATCCCCGTGGCCATGGCTATCCGAGTGTTTTATGGTGTTTTAGTGGTGCTTGAGTTGGGCTGACTTAAAGCTAGAATAATCTGTAACTAGAGGCAGGTTTGGGTTGTACTTGGATGAGAAGATTACTAGAGTATACTCGATGGTGAAAGACGCGCTTATATCAGAAGAAGGTGACTCAGGTGGCAATGTCGTTTGAAGGGTGCGCTGTCAGCTTGCTTGAATCATGGCGAGACTTAGACGCGAGACGCCAAGTCACGTGATTGCTGTTAAATTGACCAATGTCAAGGGTAACCCGGGGAAAACGTGGAGCAAGGTCCAAGGTCTAAGGCTTGAATAAGCAAAATCCACCTCGAAATCACAAGCTCGAACTAATACAATCTCGGGTCATCTACCAAACCTCGAAGCCTTTTATGATCAATAATTATCGCCCAATGTATCATACCCTTTTTGCTGACGGTGATGCAGTGATCACGTGATGAAATGACCGCTTTTCATATACTCCAACAAATAGGTATTATTAAAATGAAGAGTTTCTTGTAACAATGATAGTAAATTATAAGGTATACCCAGTACTCATTGGATGTGATCGTCTTTCATTATTCCAAGGTTGCAGTCTAGATTCAGAAATCATTCGATTATAACCTCACTAGGTAACATCATCCACCATGGAAGATATTTATAATTGAATGTCCCCGGTTTTCTACCGTTTTAGCTTAGACACTAAGGGATGAACATCCGTTGATCTACTGCCCCCCTTCCTTGTGCTCCTGTTTGAGCAGCTATCGGTGTGTAGAAATCCTCAGCACTTAGCGACTCTAGAATTAAGCGGAAATAACCTCGACAAGATGCCTCAGCGCAGAGCATTTTCAGAGCACCCCACCCCGGCCAAGGCCTACGACTTAGGCGTCACTTACGCCACTATTCTCCGCCATGTCTACACTCATCCGGAATTTCACTACCAAGAGCCCCCTACGGCAGAAGTTGCAAAGATGGACCTCGATCACACGCCCAGAGGGCTCTTCTTCACGGCCGATTTTATACAAAACACCTATATGTCGAACGTCTTGCCCTTCCTGCCCGTGGACGCTACGCGCAAGTGCAAAGAGCTTGCCAACGCTTGGGCTTACGCCGACCCCACATACCAGTGGGAATGGGTCTGGGATGCCGAGGCTGGCGCGATGAAGGATATGAACGGCAATGTCATCAGATTCCCCAGGCTACCGGCATCCGAGGTCCATGACCATGCCGCTGATCTAGCCACGAGGAATTTCTTTATTAAGAAGTTGCTTCTGGAGAACGGGACTGATCCCCAGGCCAAGATACTGATGGGTGGTCACGCCATTGACTTTGGCGAAGATACTAAGGCGGAGGTGGAGAAGCTTTTTTGAAAGAAACAGTGCAGGCGGAGGGTTTGCGCCGTTCAGATTCAATGTCTCGGTGCTTCAACGTCTACTTTCTGGAACCCGCCATTGGTGGCAGTTCGGTGGCAAGGCTCGAGAAGAAGGGAGAAAGGGGATATGAAATTTATAGTCTCTTGTGATATGCTTGTAGGGGAAATGCAGTAGTATTTTCACTTTTATAGTCTGGCATGAAGATGGCAAAGTAGTCCATTGCTCCGTCACCAAGTACCACAGTCTGATTAACCCTGGTCGGACCAGGACCCTCGGCGGATAGCGAATCTTGAACAATTTTTTTTTAATGGTTCGTAGCACCTAGATTTACTCACTCTCTATATATGTTTTTATATATGCTAACTTATACCTTGGCACTGTCTCGATAAGACGTTGAGTAGTTATCTGCTGACCAATGTATAACCTTATAGTAACATTGTAGGAAAATTAATAGAACATCAGCTCAGAGGTTTTCGGGCAGCCCAACAGGTTAACTCCGCAAACGAAATGATGCAGCTATTACGATAAAAATGTCTTATGAGCCGCGTTCTGCCATGACGTTTTGTCGTATCATAAGATTTACCCTCCGAAGGAGATAAGGAATAATACATAGTCCCTTAGCGACGATTTAGTTATTATCGCATTCAGAGTAGCTAAATATAGTTTTAGGGTGTGGTTTTAGTTCCTAGTAGAACATAGCCCATATACGAAACATTGTCACTAGCAAGTTCATCAACGTCTACTGATATATAAACTACCTTCTCCTAACCCGTTAGCACCTAGTCTCGCCTACCTACTCGTTACTCATAAGATCATGTATAAGCAGTATGGTAGAAGGAGAGAATAGTAACGGGCCCTGGCTAGGGTTCCCCTATGAAGACTAAATCTAGGAGACTGGACGCGGATAACATATAGAATTATTCTAGGAGCTTAATAGCTCTGAGATCATATATACAGACAGGTAGTCAGTTTCGCTTTACTTTATTTACCTATTTTCTCGAGATGGCATTTTACACCCCGTATAGATCATACTGGTCTTGTATTGCCCGACAAGTATCACATCACTGTGATGATCTATGCCTCGGCTTTACCCCGTCTCCCCCGCGCAATCCTACCTCCAATCAATTATTAAGCGATTGAACCCTATTCGTTCAGTCCGCAACCTCCTCTGCGGGGAATATCCTGGGACTCGGCTGTCGGGAGATTCAGACGCGGGCCGGCCCAGGTGACATTGGGCCATTGACCGAGCAGGTATGCGACCTGTAAGCTCTCGAGCTTATAGGCCATATTGGGGCTATAGATATGGTAGTTGATCGTTTTGGCTGGTCGTGTGTGCTTCCTGCACTAGGTTGGACAGCTTGTAGTAGGCTGCGGGGTGGTAATGTAACTTGGTAGCGAGAGGAGGTTAGACTAGGTAAGCAGGGAGGGGTCTCGTTTGTTGCAATTTCTTCGCCCCTCTGATTTTTGGTCACTTGTAAAGCTAAATTTTAGATCATGAGGTTCCCCAAATATCTTCTTTTACTACTATGGTCGGTGTTCGGTAAAACGTGCCTCGTCAGGTATTCTTGGCAATATCTTGGCAAGTCGAAAGTATCTCGCCCAGTCACACATCTCATATATGGCTATACACGGGATATGTGGTTAAACATACAGTATACGCACAGGCTACTGCTCGCCTCACGGTCCGCGGCTCCACAATACCCGACTAGGTACGTCTTATACCCCTACACACCAAGTAGTTTTATATAGGCCTTCAGTAAGTGCTGTACATAGTAGTTATAATTAGCTAATACGTATGAGAGCCCATTAAGCTAGAAACGACAGAGTCTAGCACGGAGCTCCCTTGTCTAGGGTAAACGCTATTCTGGCCTAGAACGCACATTTGAGTTGGGCCAAGCATATCGCGGATTAGTATAGCATCTGGGATTAGAACCACCTCCGTTTCCTATCTTTGAATCCCCCGTCCCCAAGAAGATTTTCTTTAATTGGCTCGCATTTTGAACCAGTTTGTACAGACGAGGAGGCGTTTCCTCCCAAGTATTGGCAAGGGGTTAAGGAGATGCGGCAACGGTCTTGTCTGGCTAGGGAGGCTCCGCCGATGCATTGCATACCATTATATTGACGTAATGGGGGTAGAGGATTTATGTGCATATGCGATACTTATCACGCCGATCTAGGCAGCGCTCGTACACCCCGCTCCCTCCTTCGACATTAGTCGAGCAGTCTAGACTCGAGCTGTTAGCGACTATAAGGACTGTCTGTTACTGGAGCAGAATTGAAGTATAATCATCGTTCTATATACACAGTAGAGAATCACGTTACGGTGATAGTCTTATCTAACTTACATAGTAAAAATACCCAACTCTATCTTTTAGCGCTTGGCGTGTTGCCCTTTTCGGTAGTCATGGATGCTTCTGGTTTCTCTACACTATTTAGACTCTTTTATGGACCCAGACTAGTATGTGAGGACACTACATACTTACATAGTACATACTATGTAGTAGTAGTTCTCTAGTCTTGACCGTTGCCTCCCCACATGATCTTCGGTCGCTCCACAACTCTGCATAGCAGAAACGTGATGCTACGCTACATGTACTACGACCGTACCATGTACGAGGCGGCAGCACCCTTGCCTGCCTCCTTGTGGTGGAGCCTTCATCTTAATTCGCTTGTATAACAACCGATGTTGTGCTTTTGTTTCGATCTCTCCATATCAAACTAGGAACATACGACGTAATGCAGCAACGAGTCTTAGTTTGATGCAAGATTAGGTAGCTTTGTCCCATGTTATAACATACCGTACGGCTTTTGACCTGCCCACCTCGGTATTTAGCTACCTGGTAGCTCTACACACCTAGGGGAAATCCCGAGCTATATAGTCACGCATTGTCCCATATGAGGAGGTCAATATAGTCGTTGCACACCCACAGGTGGAACGCTCCTTATCATCTCCGATGTCGCCACGATGTATCGCGATTTCATCCCAATTCTTTGGAAGAGCCTAGTTCACATAGCCTGTGATAAGCTGTTAGTATTATGCTGATTCCCATCCGTGCGTTTAACCATGAAAAAGCAGAAAAAGGTTCCTGTGATCCTCTGGCCTCCACCTAGTACCTCCACTTCTCCATTTCTCTAATCCCTATCAGAATACAGTTCCGTGCCTAGACTGGTAGTAGCCCGGAGACTCTACTACAAGTAAGTTTTCTGTTACGTAGCAGCTGAGGTGTTGTCTAAGGTGTAACGGGTCTGGTTAGTAACATTGTCTGCCAAAACCTTGATAACCAGCCCGACTCGCCCAGATAATCATCTCACAAGTTCTCAACATTCAACAGTTCACTCGGTAACTCCCCAAATACTCACCGCAAGGTTCAATGTCTCTCGCCCAACAGTATGTCCTGATTTCGTAGTCATTCATTTCCCAATTTAACGAAGATGTCGCTTCTCTGTGCGTGTCGTCCGTGAGTAGGAACCTCTATCTAACTCAGAATGTCTTATAGCGTCACCGCTTCTGAAGGCGTCGACCGTGAGTGCCTAGGCGATGATGACGAGTCTATCCACGGCGGGGGCCTGTGGCGTCCCTTGAGCTACAATCCCCTCGCGACTATTGACCCTCTCGAATCCCCGGAGCCAATCGTGGAGCCATTACCACACATTGCTGCGTACAAAGTCTCGGCTGGAAAGCGCTTTGGTAAGTGTCTTCTATACGAGCGATGTACTGTGAGCTAGGGTTCAAGTAATTGACTTCTCTGCGTAGCACAAGTTGTGTTTGGCGCCATTATGTGCTGCCTCGCGTCCGGTATCGTATTTGGATTTGCATCGTTGAAGCCCATCTTGATTGCCGAGGGTGTCTATAGTGAATTATGTGCTGTCAATACCAGTGATGAGGACGTGTCGGATCGCATTCCATGTCCCGAACAGGATATGCGTCTAAATCTTTTCTTTGTTGCTGCGTCCATCACGACGAATATCACGGCACTGTTTGCAGGCTACGCGTTGGATCACTATGGACGACGCACCTGCTACATCACAGCAGCGCTTTTCATTGCCGCCGGTAGCGTGCTTATGGGTTATGCTTTCGCCATCCCCAAGTTTGACGGGTACATCGTAGGCAACGTTATGTTATCAATTGGCGGCACGTTTCTCTTCGTCCCTAGCTTTAGGTTGGCCAATGCCTTCCCAAAGTACTCGGGCCTCATCGTCGCAGTGATAACAGGCTCATTCGACGCTTCAGCGGCCGTCTTACTCCTGTACCGACTAGCTTGGGAAGCTACGAATGGGTCTTTCACCCCGAACCGGTTTTTCTTCGCCTACACAATTGTGCCAGTTATCCTGGTTATTGGCGAACTCACCCTGATGCCCCGTGATGCTTATCAAACGACTCCTGATCTGGAGCACAAGATTGAGAAAGCCCACGATGCAACACGTGACATTCATGATTCTGATCAAGACGTTGCTAGCCCAACAGAACTTTATCGTGTTCGAATAAATCGCGCTGATCGCCGTCTCGCCAAGCTCGGACAGATTGAGGATGTACTTGGTGATGCTGATGAGCGTGAGGAACGCGCCCAGAAGAATGAAGAGATCCAACAAACGAGCGGCGTGTGGGGTGTTCTTCATGGTCTTCCTGCTCATCGACAGATGATGACGGCTTGGTTCATCTTCATTCTGCTCCTGACGGTGATACAGATGTTGAAAATGAACAACTTTATCTCGACCGTCTGGTCTCAGTATAGGTATCTCTTGCAGTCGAACGAGGATGCAGAGGCAGTTACTAGGTTCTTTAACGTCGCATTGCCGCTTGGAGGAATTGTTACCACACCGTTCATCGGTTTACTTTTGAACAATCTGAGTGTGACAGGGATTGTTGGGGTTCTCACGGGATTCATAGCCATTATCGGCGTTCTCAATTGCATACCCCTTTTGTCGGCCGGCTACGCAACAGTGGTGTTCTTCGTCATCTTCCGACCACTATACTACTCCGCAATATCGTGAGTTTTCTAGCGCTGAAGATGGTATCACACCTCGGACTAACTGTATGTATGAAGCGACTACGCGACCAAAGTGTTTGGTTTCGCGACTTTCGGGCGGCTATAGTGAGTAATTCTCGGAGTTATTTTGTTCCCGTTCTGGTTACTTTGAGAGCAAAAAGGCCTCTCTTTGGGCCAAATCTGTGTTTTAGAAACTTCCAGTTGCCTCGATACTACCCAGATCGTGCTCAAAATGGTAATTACTGACCCCGAGTGTTGTAGTGGCGCGATAACATGCATCTCGGGAGTCCTTACGTTCTCGCAATATGGCTTAGATGCGCTAACCCACGGTCCGTTTAACGATGACCCGACACCTATCAACATAGTACTAGCCGTTGCAGGGACGGCTGTTGGGTTGTTCCTCACGATTTACGTGGCGATCAATAGCAAAGACTATCGGGAGGAGACCGGGGAAGGTAACCACGCATGTGATGAACGGGCACGTCTCACTCGGCAGGGACTTGATGACTACGGGACTATCGTTTGAGCTTCGAAAGCATTAAGCCGGCCACATTGTCAAAATAATGATTCTATAACGACTACATAATGAGTTAGCGAGGCGCTGGAGTTTGGCTTTAGGGAGACGGAAAATGAAGAGAGATATTGTTATGACATTGCCCCAAATACTTTTATCTATTTTCGCCTTCACTCATTAACCATAAGGGGTTTAAAATCAAACAGGCTAGCCGTCCTCGTGCCCTACATGCTTCCTTCTCTGAAGAAGTCGCTTGGTATACGTAACTTACCGGTCTGTTGGCCTTTTGGTTACGCGTATTTGTGAAAATAGAGATGTGGGAATGAAGTCCCTAAGAGACATGAGTGATCCCAGACAAAAAGTTTGACTCTCGGCAGCGCAACAAATGTCGTAGAGTTAACGACGACAACAAGGCCGTTAAAAAGCCTGCCAAATGTGGTGAGATCAGTCTACCGACGGTGTAGAGGTGATCCTCGTTTATGTTGAGATGCCTCATGCTAGTAGCGTCGTCGTTAATGTGCCATGGAAGAGCGTATTTGCTCTTGATATAGTGTCACAGTTTAAAGGGATACTTGCGAACATGAAAGGTATACATGCGACTAAGCTGTGTTAATATGGCTTATGAATAGGTCGTTATTATCTGGGAAACTACCTTATTAACAGGGAAATCGAGTTATGAACTCTGCCTGTACCTCGTATATACACTATCGAGATGTCCTCCAATACTTGGACGCCCTGGCATTGCGTTTGAGTGCATTGTCCCGTGTGTATTCCCTTAATCCCCGGTATCAACCTCCAGGTCCAGCTGCACGCCATTGCTAATCTCGTAGTCGGCAAGTGTGAGTATATCTTTGAATGGACGCTGTCCTTGCCTCTTCAAGAGAATTTCGTGAGGTTCTCGGCCAATCCTCGCTGCGACCATGATCTTGAATTCCTTGATGCGATCACTCGCGAAGCAAGGAATGGCGGCCTTGGTTCCTAGTCGGTCGTTCACATGCACTATTATCATCTCCTCGCCGCTAGCTACGGGTGCCGCGGGCGCTCGGGTGGGCGGCTTTGAGGTATCCGCATCGGCTGACTTCTTGCTCTTTTTGGAGGAGGAAGCAGGCTCATCGCGGTCGTAGCCTCTTCGGCGAGGTGAAGGCGAGCGGTTCCGGTAGCCTCGGTGAGAGCCTCCTCGACGATTATCATCTCGATCATCCCCGTCATCACGGCGCTTCTCCTTGTATTTGAACCCGCCAAAACTCTTCTTTGGTCTCGATCGGTCCCTGTCAGGGCGCTCGTCAGAATCCCGGTATCTATCTCTCCGATCAGGCTGGGCTTCTTCGTTGTCGTGGTGTCGCCTGTCTGATCGATCTTCGTCGCGACTTCTTCGATCCCTCCACTGATCGCGCGAGCCTCGAGATTTATCGTCGTGGTCTCGAGATCGGTAATCGTCACGTCTTCTGGGATGATCCGCGCTCCGGTCGCCTAGATTGCGGGGAGGTGACCGGCTGCGAGCATTGTTTCTGGGGTTGGTACGCGAGGGTGGTGAATCGCCACGCCCATGTCGAGGAGAACCAGCTCTGTCTGACATTCTAGCGACTTTGTTAGGAGTGATGTGGTGGGATGAGTGTTGGAGAGTAGGTTGGCAACTTGAACGGGACTGCCTTGATACAACATGAGTGGATACAGTTTGTAGCGCTAAGACTCTGGTATCTACATGTAGCAAGTACACCGTGTGTATAAGAGCCCCTCACGGAGAATGCATGCCAATCCTAATACAATTCGAATACCTACACATCTAGGTGATTTTTTAATCTTTCTCTCATTTACTAGTAAAATATAGGGAAATACCTATTGTCTCAATGATGATAGAAATAAAAGAACCTACGGCGGTCCGTTTATAATAGGTTAGAACTGTAAGAAGAGGAGTAGTAAATCAACCAAGCCATTAAAAGACTGGTATGTTTTCTCATCCTAGAAATTTCTTATTCTGATTATCGGACTACTTATTCCTTTCTGCAGTAGGAAACAAGAGAAATCGAAAGATAGAAAGTTGCAGATTCTCACTTCCTATATTAAGGCTGGGAGCTTGACGCTCTAGAGGACAAACCTTCAATACTATGAACGTTACATATATTAGGCTAGGACTTGGTTTTACTAAATTGATGTGAAGATTCAGCACCATCTACCTGTAATATAATAGTTATAATATATAGCCTTTATTAGAACGAGTCCGAAGGTAAGTTTCTTCGTGTATGCTCCGTCTTCTTGCTGGGGTAATATATAATAGTAACATATATGAAGTAGTACACCCTGCAGCAACGTACCGCAACACTACTAAAGGTAGAGCGTATTCAAGCCGAGTACTCGACCATCTACAGTCATTTACATATCGTATTCGTAACAAGCCTGACAAAAACAACATGTCTGTCGGGATCGCCCTGCAATGCGTTGAGTTAAGGACCCGGTTCCGTGTTATGCGTAGTAACGAGTATTAAAGTGATTTTGCTTCGTTAGCTGTATAGTCACCACCTCTAGCCGAAGGCTAGTCTTCTAGCGATCGCCTTGTCAAAATTGGTTACCAATAGTTCGTAGGTGCCGTATCGACGTAGTTTTGAGGGCAAATGGAGTTACTGACGGGGCCCGTACTGTTGCTGTCACAAACATATCGTATATATACTTTGTAGGCCTCCTCTCTTAGCCAATATTCAATGCTTTACTTGTTAGGGCGACATAAAATGTTACCTTACGTAGAGACTGATTTAACGGTGCAATGATTTGGGCGCTTCAAGGCTCTGCATGAAGCGATGCTAATAATGTCCAGCGCATTGAATTTTCCTCGAATGCGGTTCATTTAGCCTTAGAATCTGTGCTCGCGAATTATACGAACGGTGGATATCATGCTAGGCGACGGACCCATCGAACCTGGCAGCAGGGCCGAGAATGCAACCTTGAGGATTTCCCATCTATCAGATCTCAAAGACTCCATTGATTTGGGGAGACCCCGCAGCATCGTGCCGATCTTGGGGAACCTGGGCGGAGAAACCGAACGCGGGTGTAGTGACTTGCGCACGATACATAAAGGGGCAGCGATCATGTTCCGAAGAAAACCGACTGGTTCCTGGATGAGACCGCATTTGATTATCGAGATTGATGATGATGGTGCGCCCCGGGCTGTTAGGCGTTCTCGGACTCCTCTTCCTTGGAGCTCAAGGACAGAGCGACAACCTTGGTCTAAGCAATGGTTATATTACTATTGCGACGGCGAATTTCAACGCCAAGATCGTGAAAAATGCCCAAGTACTCGCATCGCTGACCCCTGTAGGAAGCACTTTTGACTTCCTCCCCTTTGACAAAATCTCTGTCCGAGCCAATAACGGTCAATACCACTGGGGCGATGTCACTTTTCGATACCGCCAGCAAGGTAGCAGTAGCTGGATAGATGGCAACTCTGCGACCGCTCGTAAACCCGTCATAGCCGTCACGACCGGTGCGCTAGCTGCCTCAAACCTGACACCGACCCTCGGTACCAGCCCCTTGAATATCACGCGAGAATGGCTTGATGTCTCCGGAGATCTTGGCCTGCGCTTCACCATCGTCAACTCGGGCACGTCCACTATCGAGCTAGGAAGTCTCGGCTTCCCAGCTGAGTTTAACAGCATTTTCACCAATCGGGCTGCTACTGATATTCAACGGTTGTGCTCCTTGTCGGACCCGTACGTTGGCATGCACGCAGGCTACATCCGTGCCAATCCTATAAGCGGTACGGGGGCCGCTCTTGCCGTGACGCCACTCAATGGCACCGATACGCCTTTCGAGGGGTATCGCAATCTTGCTGAGCAGTCGTTCTCTAGTACCTATTACGGTAGCCAAACGTTTGAAGGTTTCTACGAGTGGCAAGTGCTCACAAAGGCATGGGCGGAGAAAGAATGGGCCAATGTGACCCCCTGGAATCCGCCATCTTCTCGAACGCTCACTCCCGGGCAGTCCATGCAGTTTGGCTTCCGCTTCTCACTTGCGAAGGCCGGTGTGCGTGATCTAGATGCCACAGTGAGCGGAACAGGCACCCCCGTGGCAATTGGCGTGCCAGGATATATAATTCCACGGGGCTCGCCATCCCAGCTTTTCTTACAAGCTTCCTCCAGCGTGAGCTCGATATCAAGCGAGCCATCTGGAGCACTGGTAGTAAAGGAAGTATCGACTGGCTCTTACACTGTAACGCCGTCATCCACGGCATGGGGTCGCGTGCGATTGACCATCAAGTATGTGGACGGCAAGACACAGACGGTCCACTACCACGTCACAAAAGTTAGTACGGATGTACTGAGCAACCTAGGGACGTTCCTCACCACGAAACAGTGGTTCAACGACACTTCCGATCCCTTTGGCCGCGCAAATTCCGTCATGACGTACGACTACGAAGTCGGTGCTATTGTGACCCAGGATCCACGTGTATGGATCGCCGGCCTTAGCGACGAGGGTGGCGTGGGGGCATACCTTGCCGCGATGATGAAGCAGGCTATCCAGCCTGACGCAGACGAGGTGGCGAAGCTCGAGATGTTCGTCGACAAGGTACTCTGGGGCGTCATTCAGACTAGTGATTATGCCGTGCGAAAGAGTATCTTTTATTACGACAAGTCGGCTCTGCCCAACTACCCCTATAAGTCGAGTTTTAATTGGGGAAGTTGGACGTCTTGGAATAGGGCTTCAGCTTATGCCATTGATCGCGCGTATGATTACGTTCACGTAGCTGCAGCGTATTGGTCCATGTACCGCGTTGCGAGGGCTTACCCTAATCTTGTGGCAAGTCGTGCCTGGGATTGGTATTTAGGACAGGCATACAGTACCACCATACGAGCTACTAAATCGGATGTTGGGTATAGCCGAGTTGGGTTAATGGGTGAGACCGTCTTCGGAGAAATTTTGACAGACTTGACACGCGAGGGGAAAACTTCTGAGGCTTCGGCCCTATCAGCGGCTATGAAATCCCGAGCGACGCAGTGGAATTCCGAAGCAGTCCCATACGGCAGCGAGATGGCTTGGGATTCGACGGGGCAGGAGTAAGTACCAATTCTCCTAGGTCACCTTTTTATGATCCCGATTAATAAGAAGAGTAATGGCCGTCACTTTGCCTTTAGGGGCCTATGAGAAAGAGTTAGCTAACAAAATTGTGTTTTAGGGGTGTCTATTATTGGACAAAGTAAGTTTCCGTCTTTTTCATGGGGGCATTGAGCACCGCAACGTTAGTCATGTAAGTTAATGAGATAATAGGTATTTCGGATACACGAGCACAGTTACAAAGACCGTAAACAGCGTCCTTGGCTATATGCCAACAGTGCCTCACTGGGGATGGAATGGCAACGCCCGGCGATACTGGGATAATATTGTAAATATCCCTCTCCTTCATCGTGGTATTTCTCTTAAGTTCTGCTAACCGCATGGAATAGTACGGAGGAAAGCTCCAGCGGATCGAACGTCAGATCCACCACTACGGATCAGGACTCAATGCGCTCGTTCTCCTTTCTGCTTTCCGTAGCGATCCGTCAGACTGGTATCTGTTACAAGTCGGTTATGGCGGCACAAGCGGGCCCCTTTCGAATATTAATCAAGAAGGCTTTGCGGCTGCTTCTTTTCACTCCTGGCCCGACACACTCAAATGGGACGGCTACAGCGGCGATTACGGTCCAGGATTTCTAGGCATGGTCCTAGGATCCGGGACATATATTGCGCAACATAAGACGTTGGGACTATTGGTGTATGGTGGTACACTTACATCTTCTTCTGGTGCGAGCAGCGTCAGTGTTACGACTCAGGGGCCAGTTCGACGGAAGGTCTTCATCGGACCGTTGGGCGTGTTGCTCACGACGGATGCAGGCAGCATTGATGGCTTCAATTACGCGAGCGATGGAAGCAGCATCTCCGTCACCTTAGCCCAGCTGCCAGGGGGACCATCGGCTGGCTCTGCTGTGTTATGGGTTGAGACCACTTCGGGATCTAGCAAATACACTGTCTCAAGCCCCACGGCCACTCAGTCACGTCAAGGATGGGCAATACCCCTCTCCTCAAGTGCTGTGACTGTCCAGTTAAAGCGAGCCTAAGAGGATCGGCGGGTGAACTAGATAGTTTAGTTTAGGCAGCTCTTCTTAATCCCCATAGAAGTGCTGAAAAACTCAATAGACATCTTGTCCACGTCTCTCTAGTCTGTTTACTCGTTCGGTGAATACTGTAGATACTTATTTAGGTTAAGATATAGCGGGCCTGGCTAGAGTGCCAAAGGTCTGGCACAGTAATTGCCAGCTGTTGCCGGCTATTCCAGAAGTGTTGACAAACCAACTAGCGACCCAGCCACTTAAGGGGTCTTGTGTTTATCTATTACCTATTGGCCCTATTGCAACGACTTACTGTTAGGCCAAAAATGCAACATGATTATCCCGGCGATTCGTAGAAATAGTCTTGGCATCCCTGGGCTTAGGCTAGAAAAGCACTCTATAGACCATCTATTCTATAACTCCATACATGCTAATACAACATATTCCATTTCCAGAATATCTATACAACTAAGAAATAGCGGTGTACGAAATAAAGGTTCCATAATCGATGTTTTAGATCGTGAGCCTTCTAGGTCGGCACCGGTTACCACCGAGCTACGGGCACTGCCGCGACATAGAAGTTAGAGATCCCCACCCACCTCCGCCGAACCCACCTCTTCCGAATCCAACCACGCCGAACCTAATACGAAAGCCGCCGTTCACCATTGACTAGGCCTCCTGTCGCATCCCTGCGCTGATCTTGGCAATGGCGGACAGTCGGCGAAGTCACGCGGCCATCAACTCTTTGCGACAGAGGCTCTACACATCCCAGGTCAAAACGGAAAGCGGTGAACATTTCATCCCTGACGGCGTTTTGGAGGAGATCATGGATGATGAGTCTGTCTATTCGGCTCTAATAGCCTTGGGATGGTCAGGCCTCATCGATGCGCCGACCGCCTATGAACAAGTGCGACATTCATCCCTCAAGATATTTGCTATCCTCGTCCTTACGAGATCCCCTGACGTGATATTCCAATTCATTGATATTGGGATTAATGACTCGGACCTCCCCTACCTACCGGACACAGAGGACAGCCGCGCAGAACAAGGTAAATGGTCAAGACTCAAGGATTTATGGTCGGAGCCGGATCTCGACCTCCTCTTCTTCAAAAACCAGTGGTCTGTATTAGCACCGCGCTTTGTTCGCGGCGTCGATGCCTCCTACAATTTCACTCATCATCACATCTTACCTTTTTTACCAATGAACGAAGAAGGATCGAGCTCTGCTGTCGACGAAAGAGTTAAAGCTGGCGCTTTCAGCGAAGTGAGGAAAGTTAAGATTCACCCAAGTCATCACGATTTTGGGCATATTATAGTAAGTTCTATTCGAAGTCTTCCTTGCTGCTTTGATTTGACTAGCCTCTCCAAATTAGACAGGCGACTCGACCGATATTTTTGCTCTCAAGAGGCTCTACACACATGAACAACAGTCCTTCGAGTCGGAGTTAAGTGCCCTTCGGCACTTGCAAAAATTCCAACATCCTCACCTAATACAATTATTGACGTCGTTCAGAGTTCAAGGATACAATGGCGATAGCTCCAGAGCGGAATCTTGTCTTATTTTCCCTTGGGCTACTGGTAATCTCCGAGATTTCTGGATTGCCAATGAAAAGTATGTTGGTGATAAACAGACCATCCCGTGGATCTCGAAGCAATGCTATGGCCTTGCTGCGGCGCTGGAACTCGTCCATGACGGGCGACACCCCACAACTACATCAGAAGAGCCTGGCATGTTTAGGATACACGGGGATATTAAGCCGTCAAATATACTATGGTATACATCACCGGACGATAGAGAAGAAGCGGGACCGGGATCGCTAGTATTGGCTGATTTTGGGCTATCCGTTCCGGTGCGTCGAATGTCTTGGTCAAATGTGTCGGCCTCGGGCCTTATGGTGAGTCCTACCTATCGAGCACCAGAAGTTGATGTATCGAAAACGGTAAGCAGAAAAATGGACATCTGGATGCTCGGTTGCACTTATTTGGAGCTCCTCACCTGGTTTCTTCGAGGGTCTGAAGCCGCCGCTGTCGACTTTCCTAATTTCCGATCTGAGCATGACGGGTACGGCATCCATTCGGACACCTTCTTCCGCGTCAGCGTCAAAGGTAGCGTGTCATCTGCACAAACCAAACCCCAGATTGCCGATTGGATTCGCCAACTTTCCTCAACGCCTCACTGCAGTCGATATTTGCAAGAATTTCTTGTCCTCATCGAGACACGGATGCTTACTGTAAATCCGCAAGATAGAATCACCGCTTCAGAGCTAAAACTCACCCTCAAAGAAATGGATCGCCGATTCATGAAGAGTGATGAGAAAAGCAGAAGCGAAATTCGCCCAGGGGTCGGCAGCAAAATTAAAGCATTCTGGGCGTTTCCTTTAAGACGAAAAATTACTAGTAAACCCCGCGACAGTAGAAATGCACCAGAGCCAGCTCAACCAGCTACGATTACCATTCCGCCCAACCGGCAACAGCCCTAACCTCCAGATGGAGCCTAGGCGACTATACACTACTGTAGATGCAGTGTCGATCACTGCTCAACTTGACCCATTCTGAGGCAAGGCCCTAGTTGGTAGACATACCTGTAGGCGATGTGTAGGTAATCCATAGACCATAACTAAGTAAATAAACTAAGGTACTTAAGAAATGCCAACGCAGTGCGGGTAAATTAGCCAATTCTCTAGCCGTGCTAAGAGTTATATTCTGTTCTGACTTGTATATGCGAGCCTGTTCCTCCCGCGAACACGCCCTCTAGTATTTCTCGGGCCCATGAGTGTTATAGAGGAAATAGATGTGCAGCTTCGCTTGCCCCTCGCTTTACATACGACGAATCCTTTTAATCGAAACAACCTACTAGGCAGCGATGACTGGTTAGTTGAAACTATTCGCCCGACTAAACATACGTTACTTACTTGCACACCAGTTATTCATAGCTCATATATAGTTTAATTGGCTAACTATCACCACTTACTTTATGTCTCTAAGAGTTTATTTCTAGTTGTGAGGCAGCCAAAACATCACAACTACGGACCGCTTAGTAGCTTAATATTAAATTGCGCTGGTAAACGCAACCCTCGTGGCATGAAATCTAACTAATCACGCTCTAGGCCTCTAGCTACAACTAATTACTTCCATGGGAAAATTCTAGTCCATCGCCCCTTTGAACTAGCATCGGGCATGTGCCCATCGCTCGTGTCATCATTTCTACTCAACCTGGCCGCCTGCTTTAGATCGCCCGGCTGTGATCTGCCACCCTTCGATGACCCTGCTGTCGCCGGGAGTTCTCCTTCAGCATCTAGGCTAGCTGCACTCGAGCCACCGGTAGCCCTTTGTTGTTCCTTGTTTTCGGTAGTCGATTGTCTCGCTATGTTTGTGTCTTGCGACTGGCCACTACTAGGCCGGATTTCTGTTGGAGGCTGATGTGCCGGTGACGAAGTGGTGCTGGGCGCATCGCTTGCTGCATATCTGGACGTGTTGAATTCTTCGAGAGCACGGGCGGATGGCTCATGCATCCCTTTCTCGATTTCACTAATTTGCAGCTAATCTCAAGCTTAGCTAGGGCGGTATTGTAACAACATGACTCATCCTCCTCACCTGGCTCAGGCCATCCTTTGTGGTAATGGTGAAGTATCCAATGAGCTCCTGGTTGATAAAATTAAGTATTAACACTACTATCCACTAATCAATAGAAACAATGACGCCGCAAGGAAGGAGTATACTTTGACATGGTAATCCTCTCTATCTGG
This sequence comes from Xylaria digitata, assembly GCA_022495195.1. Lineage (NCBI taxonomy): Eukaryota > Fungi > Ascomycota > Sordariomycetes > Xylariales > Xylariaceae > Xylaria > Xylaria digitata. The sequence goes on from MU377231.1 coordinate 41,624, forward strand.
GAATAGCGCCGCTAGATAGGTCATCATTCTTTTCGGCTTAAGATACGACCGCCGTATAGTTTGGGTTTTCCAGTCCAACATCACTGAGTTCATGACAATATTTCTCAGTTCTTGTTATGAGGGAACTAGACTTGCGGGTTACGTGTGCTGTCTGGTGTGTTTGCCTCTGGAGCCTCGCGCGATCTGTGAGTGCTATTGCTGAGAATGAGAATGTGGACAGCGCCAGCTGACCTCGAATTTGATGTATCCAATGATGGTTCTAATTTCCCCATTTCCGCGCGGGGTACTGTCAAGCCACCACCCGAAATCGCTAGTCATCAAAGTGCACAACGAGGCTAGGCCAGCTGAGCAGCTGAGCTGTAAGATTCGGAGGCGGTGAGAAAGTCATCTAGTACTTGCTAGGTTCGTGATTAGGCACGATCTACCGTAACTTCCTTCTGATTGACAAGATTAATACAATCATTAGTTACTCAACTGCCAGTCACTCATGGATTGGGTTCCCAGCTCAGACCCTTTTGTGGCTCCCAAACGGCTCGGGGAATTCGACTGCGGAGGCCCGGCCAAAGCCTCGGGCGAGGTTTATCAGGTTATGTCTAATTATGAATACACCGAAAACTACGACTCATTGGTCTGAGCCCCTGAATCCACCTAGCCCTATCTGAGGAATTGCTAAAGGCTGCCAGATCTATCAGGAGGATCCAGTGACTCAAGTGCTATCGGATGTCGCCTGGAAAAATTGGTTAAATGTGAGATCGGGCTTGGTTGACGGGCGTCGCCCAGGTACCTTTATGCGGCAGAGTCTGAGCTCTGCTACCAGCAGGGGCTGTTGCTAATCACCCTTGAGAGCAGTTCGTTGATTCGATACCTGAGGACAATGAATTAAACGGGAAATCTCTTCCTAGAAATGGATATTTTATTCTGTATGGCTGTTAGGTCCATACGCTCAGTAGTTTTACGTCCATGAGCCACACTAATCCCGAATTTCCCCCTAGATTCATTCCCGCTCCGGCTGACGTTGAGACCGAACCAGGGCCTCCGCCTGTTTCCACTCAGGGGTCGTATACCGACTTCCCTTTGATTAACGACGCCGATTGGAAGAGAATTGCAACCGCGTTCCGCTTACCAGGGCATTATGACAAGATAGCGACAAGGGGGGTGACCTCTATTGTATCCATACCTCGCACATATTCCTTCAACGAGAAATTCAAGGAGAAGCTTTGGATGCATGTGGCAATGACCCGCCCCCCTGAGAAGGCTCTCGACCTTGACTATGATGCATTTGCTCTCGCTGCAACGCACTTCCAGACCCAGAATACCACTTTTGCCATCATGGTAGGTTGCTCTAAGGACCAGATCGATAAGGTGAAATCTCTGGTTCAGGGGTGGAAAGACGCGGTAGGACACCCGCTTCTGATGCTTGTTATCTGCGCAGAGCTACATCTGGATCGCCTAGATGGTTTAATCACAGAGCGGGAGGGGGCCTACAGAAAACTCTTGAATGACGTGCAAGCCAACGCGACTAGCAATAACAATGATAAATTTAGCTGGGAGCTGATTGAAGAAGTTCGCTCCACTAGAGAAAAGGGCCTACGAATTGAAGCCGAGGTAAATACAACTAGGCTCCAGCTGTCTAATGCCGTCTCGTCATCAATCAGTAAGCTGCTGGCGCATTACAGGGCGGAATACGGCGATAGTCCTGAGCAGAGTGACAACGCGTCTAGATATTTGAGTGCTGACCCGAAGGGTAAATCTCCGATATATTCTATATCTTCAGACATCAACGATACCGATAGTACGGCCGACGAGCTACAGCGAGAAAGGGACCAGAAACTTGAGACGCTGCATCTCTTTGAGGAGCGCTTCAACGATATTCTCAGCAGGCTAGATGGGCTGAGCGCCCAATGCCGTATTAGCGTTGAAGGTATCTCCTTTACAACGGACATTGTAAGTGGTGGCCCCCTGGCACACTTCCTCGTGCCAATATAACTACATACGATCATGTGCCCGACTCGACTGCATTCTACTTTCTGTAACGTTGCGGTATAGTGCTGCGGTCCTAATCGGTGATACCTTGACCCCTTTTTTAGGGGGTGAGGGGTCAGTTCCCGTGTAGGCGCTTATACTGAACGTCTATACCCAGCTTACACATAACCTCTGAGCAATTGTATCACTTAGGTTATTGCTAACGACAAACTAGATCAGAAGCGAGCTTGCAAGACAAGAAGCCCAACTCGGCAGAAGAGAAGCCTTGATTAGTGCTAAGAACACCAAACTTGGCGTTGCCATTTCCTTCATCGCATTGACGTATCTGCCGTTGACAGCTGTTGCTGTAAGCTCCAGGCCTTACCAAAATGTGAACATCGGCTAACTGTTACAATAGAGTATAATGGGCATGCCCATCTTCCAATGGACTAATGACTGGAGAGACTGGAGGTATCGCCGGGTGGGCCGGAGTAACTCGCCAGCAACAGACACAGGCCCCGAGAACCGGCTGCCTGTCGTGTCGGGCTATATTGCCATATACTTTCCAATTGCTATCGGCCTAATGATCATAACGTTGGCCTCTTTTGCGTGTTATTATTACCGGCACGATGATGGCTTGCTACTGAATACGAATTCGGGAGGTGGTAATCCCAACGACGCACAAGCTAGCAAACGACACTCTCTAGAGAAATCTCAACAATTACTTGCATCTCAAAAACCTTCTTCTATGTCTTCTACAACTCAGGTAGAATCACAGGTTATAGGCCAACAAAAATCTCCTCCGCCACAGAAACACTCGCCCTCTCTGCAGCAACAGCAGCAACAACACCCTCTGCCAATGCCACAAATGCCGAAACAGCAGCAGCAAAAACCACAAGTACAGCAGCAAATACAGAAGCAACCCGTCCCACCACAACCACAGCAACAGTCTTCTCCTGATGCCCAACAAGAACCTGGAACTCCAGTACCTCCCGCCCCCAGCCAGGCATCAAGAGTTACAGTGGGTGACATCAAAACTGGCTTGAAATTGGAACACCCTAGCTTGGAAAAACCTGTCTTACCCCTCCAGGGTCAGCCCTCTGCTGTAGTGGCTCTTCCTTCAAAACCACAAGGGAATAATGGAGGTGGCTTGTCGCATTCGTCTAAGGGGCTGAATCTGGGCACAAAGCTAAATCCAGCCCCGGAGACTAGCGCAGCCAAAATAAATGATGTGGCTGAGGATGAGAAGAAGATTCTCTCAGGGACCCCGGGCCATCAGTTGGTGTAAAGAAATGGAGTAGCCAGATCTTCGGGCCATGCGACTCACATGACATAGATGGCCTAGCGCAATCGGAGAACAATGAAACCTGCTCTCAAACCGCCTAGACATTTTACCTAGTCTTGTACCTTTCAATTGAAGGTACGTTGGCCTAGCATAGGTATGATAGATTCACTGGCTATGTCAAGAGTCCGTATATCGGTATTATATCACGAAAGGCATAGATGCTTCACTGACGCCTATTCCCCATCCCTTTAGAAAGAAAGTTGAACGTAATCGATTGTCCTAGTATGAATGAAGTGACTGAAATTTAGCATGTATCTGAAAGGTTTAGTAGAGTCTGTTCAATCTTGTTCCAATTGGGGTTTGAAACCCAAGTTACATCAATGGCCGTGGGAAGCCACTGATGTTAAACATGCGCCTGTTCTTGCTGATACCGCGCAGATCTAGCGCTATAGTGGCCTTAGTAGCTTCGCTAGGGATGACGATATCAACGTAGATGTCCTCATACAGGCCACGGTCGCGCAAATTGTTAACCGGGACCTCTATGCTTTGATCACCGTCACCATTAGCTAAATCCTCGATCACGAAGGCGGCAGGGCTGTGGCACGAAGCGAAGAATGCACCTAATGCCCTTATATCCTCACTAGGTTCACTGTCTTCTTGAAGGCGGCACCGAATACGCCCGTGGACCTGAATAGAGCTTTGTACTTGAACCGGCCTCCCAACACGTTCAAAGTAAAAGGAGCTCGCGACTAGTGAGCAGGCTATCTGGCTGATTTTCTCCTGGACATCGCTATGATTCTCCATCCAGCCAGCCACATTATTGGAAAGTGACTGGATCTTCCCGACATCGTCCATTGGTGGTGGCTCCTCACCGAAATCGGGATTAAGGCGGAACAAACGGTCTTTCCATCGGGGATCACGCAGCAACGGCTCACTCCACATAATCCACCGCCGTTCTGAGTCCAGGTTCAATTGAATCTGGTAGCTAATCATGGTGAAGATGGTTCTGAGAAAGGGAGTCTTCCGGCGAACCTTACTCTTTCCTTCTGCAAGTACGCCGCCCTCCTTTATTAATTTCGACGAACCGTCTTCTTCAGTTTGGTGATGCTTAGGCAAGCCTGTGCCGACGGACAGCACCAGGTCTGGAATGGATAGTTGCTCTTGGGCACTCGCAAGCTTACGAGCTTCTTCTATAGCTAGATTAATCGGATTGTTGTGTAAGATCGCCCCGTCCATCATTTCCGGGAATACATTGGATCCAGAACCCAGCGAACGCGGCTTGACGAAGGGCCGGAAGAATCCCGGGGCCGCCGAGGTCGCACGTGCACTGTAAATAGGACTGGTCAGTGGCGAAAGGGCATGAAGGGGTTTCACTAGCTGATAATCTTACGCTTCCCAGACTTTAAGCTCATCTCCCTGATGCGTTGGCCTGTGCCGCTCATAATTCGACTTAGACTTCTCGCCAAAGATAGGAGAAACGTAATCATCGCTCGCATTATAATTAGAAAGCACTATTGGTCTTGTACCAGCCTCCGAAACGGCCGCAACAGCCACCTTCAGGCGCTGGGAGCCGTTTTTCCACCGGTTACCGAATAGATTCCCGTCTCCGAACGAGGCTCGAAGAGCGTCTTCTATCGGCTTCGTCTCGTACTTACTTCTTTTTATGAACAACTGCAAGTGACGTATACCACGCAAGTCCTGACCCTTTCGTGGGGTGAAGGCTTTGCTGATAACGTTTCTGAAACGCTCAATGCATTCCTCGATAGACCATAATTCGTGGCCAAACCCAAGTGATATTATCCCACCCGTGCTTTCATATGTAAGTAAAGTAGGCTTTTGTTTGCTGCTTGCTTATTTGGAAGCGTTCAACTTACCTAGTCCCTACGACAAGGTCGAAGAAGCGATGCAGCGGGACACCTATCCGGCCTTCCAAGGCTCTGAGGACGGAGAGTTCCACTATACCACGGACCCCGCCCCTAACAAAGCTGTCAGCTTGAGCTAGGGAGTGTAATTATTTAAAGATTCTTTACCCGTCTAGTACCAAGACCCTGAGACCAGATTGCGGAGGCTGAACCGCAATGACTGTGGGCTGTCTGGTTACTTGATCCCTCAATAAACTATCATGCATGGGGCATTGATCGACAGTGATCCTCAAGTGATCGTCAACTCGGCCAAAGTCCTTTGCACACTCAAGACATATGATGTGACCGCAGGACAACTCGTGATCAGGAGGATTAGATAGACAACAGAGGCATATCGAGTTACTAAAGATACCCAGGTCATCAGTAAGGTTCTTATAGAATCTCTTTAGCGTCTTGCTGTGTGCGAGGGCTCGTGTTTGTCGCGAATCGCCATTGTCGCACCAGACGTCCTTTTGCATGTCTTCCATGCGCCCGAGGATTCTGTCTGGCCAGTTGAACCTAACGGGATCAAAGCCGTGTCTAAATTCCCCCCACCATTCGTCACTGATGTATTTGTTTGATGAACGATGCATGTCCCCGTGAGTTGCCCTCCTTTGTTGGCAATCAAAGGCCACCATCATCGGGAACCTATTATGCGACTCGATGCGAAATTGGCAAGGAACCTGATAGTCAAAGTATGTCTCGATGGCCATCTGGCATTGTGCCTTAAACGACTGTCCGCCTCTCACAGAGTCAACTACTCCATCTTTATATTCCGGGCTGTTCAACGGCACCGAGGAACGAGTTTCGGCTTTGAACCAATCATCGGGCTGGCCTTGTTCAAACAATTAGCATTCGTTATCCTAAGGATGCAATTGAAAACTCACCAAAAAGACGCTTTCGCGCCGCATCTAGCATCAAACATGAAGCCACAATCTCGGTTAGCCTCGTGAATAGAACTTCAATCCCTCCCTCGAGGCCAAGCCTCTGAGCTACTAGCTTGGCAAAGGCGTACAGTTTGTCTGCCATTGATTTAAGGGGAGGCTGGTGTCTGAGAGATGCCTTCACATAATCAAACGGCTCCTCGAGTGTTTGTGAGAAGTGGTCAAACGCCAGCGATATGTAGATTCCGAATTCGTCTGTGTCGGGGAGTATTCGAGCTTCCTTCTTCTTCATAAATGATTTCGAGCAGCAGTCGCGAATGATTGAATACAGCTCATCGCGTTGCTGTTCAAGGAGTTTGTAACGACTCTTGTCTGGAATTCGAATGACGTGGACTTTAGAATAATAGCACCGGAATAGCTCCTCCATATCTGAGATACGGACTCTGGCGGACTCCCATTTCTTCACATAAGCCTGAAACGTATTATTCTTTTGAATTTGCGAATTCATAGACTTATACAGATTGTCTGTAGCTTCGAGTGTGTTCCACAATGCATCTGGGGTAGAATTTGGGCACTTATTGAGCGCAATGATGGCATGAGGCTTGCTAGGGAGGTTGACCGATTTGGAGCGATTGGCATCGGCCCAGGCGAGCAGCTTCTCAACCACGTCTTCCATTGTTCTGTCATAGATGATAATTAACCACGAGACTCATGACTAGGAGGATGATGTGACTTCCAAAAATGCAGCGGGTGATGACTTACTTTGGGTTATTTAACACAAACACGATCACGTCGGAGAAAGCGTAGAAAATTCGAGGATACATTTCAGAAACGGCGTATTGTCTTTTGCTCGTCTTCTCGCGGTCAGGAGCATCTCTTCGTGCCCACGCCAAAGCTCGCCTCGTACCAGCAGGAATTAATCGGCGAAAGTGGTTGCTGAGCGGAGTGCTGCTGGTCCCTGGTACAGCTTTTCGCCGGATGGATAGGGACTGTGAACCTCGAACAGCACCACCGCCGGACGCGACCGGGTTTCGCTCACCCCCTTCGAAACCTTCACAGTCCGCGAAAAGGATGGGCTGAGCGGTCGAGAAACTTTCTGGATCCGCATATAGGTGTACGTCGGCTGAAGTTGGCAACTCGCTGTCACCGCGGCCTACCACCGGTACGGCTGCTCCAGCCGAGCCATCCTCGTTCTTAGTTGGGTTGATCAACAGGCGAATGAGTGTGCTCTTGCCGGCATTCGTCTGCCCCACGAAGGAAACAAGCGCCGGATATTGCACAATCGATGTTTCTGTAGCATTAGCCATCATGATCGCGGCGTAACGTCTGTATTCGGACAAAACGGGATCGCCACCGTCGTCCTCTCGATCAAGCCCGAACCAGGTCGTGTCTTGATCATTCTCATGCTGCTTTCTCTCTTCTACCTCGTTTTCAGGCCCCGCTACACACGCATCTACCCTTTCAACAACATTGGGGCTGACTTGCTCGTGAGGTATTCCACCCGGCCCGAGCTGCCCCCCATCCCGGTGAGCCCGGCGCTTCCTCCAGCAGTCATTGCAATAGTATTCATTGCAACCGGTGCAAAAATTTAAACCCTCTTCTGTATCACACACCTCGCAAGTTAGAACCATTGTTAATAGCGAGAGAGTCTGATTAAGTTATTGAAGAAATCTGATGGATGTAGAATGAGTACCTGGGTCTTGAGCAATAAATAAAGAGCTAAGTCACAAGAGAAACATGTAGAGAGAGACCGACATATTATAAGATCTAGACCTAGAGGCATTCTAAATTTAACCTCAGCCTGCTGCTGAATTCCATCCACCGCGTATTCAAGGGGCTGTCCAATCAATATTCAATCTTCGCAAAAAATGCCTATTTTGGTAGACTCGTCATTCCCACCACGCAATACCGTGCTATAAAAGTCAGCCCTCCCCGTGATAGTCACGCCGAAGTATCACAAATAGACCCCTGCCATATTATTGTTCATTCGCATAGCTCGCAGTTATAGCACGGCGGGCAACAGCCTGGTGCATACTCAAACCGCCAAGGCATAAGATGCTTACAATGTATCTGATAATTTTTGTTGACTCACATTGCACAGTAACATTTTTGGCGGAAATCCCAGTCCTAGTAATATACGCATTTATGCTTCTCCCTTGCATGTGTCTGCTGGGCAACACACCATCTCGTCGCCCGTGGGGGATACATCGCCCAGCCGCGCAAGAACTACTGTGGTAGCGCCTCCTTTTTCAGGGGTAACCCTTCTCCCAAATTCGAATTCCTCCTATTTTGACTTGCTGCTAAATGCTTGCCTTGCCCGATGGTCCTGACCACGAACTACCAGCTAAAGCTACTAATAATTATTACAAGCACCTAAAGTGTTGTAGGAACTCCGCCAAAGTTCACTTAAATCTTGATATATTTATGGTGTTGGAATGCTAGGCCGGGGCTAGAGCCAGTTTGCACCAAGATTCCATCACAAAATTGAACACCCCATGTCTCCTTCGTTATTATAACAAGGGCTTCTACTAGATGTATGAAGGGCTTGGAATGATGGGTTCGAATTACAATAATTCTTCTAGGGTCCAGAACTTCCTTTGACTATTCTAGAGGGGTCTCCGGAAATGGTCCTAGAATCCTAGGTCTATATATACACAAAGGAGTCGGCAATCGGCGACGATAGTTGCCGACCTCCCTTACCCATTCTGGACAGCCTTGCAGCTGGGTCTCAGAATGGAGTAAGAGATGATGCGGCTGAATTCCCAACACCGAGACATCAGATGTTTCCTACATTAGGGTCTGAGATTCCAGGGACTTTTGGAGGCTAGTGTCAGTTGCGTGTGACAGTTATGAGCAGAGATTGTTGTAAATCGAGTGGCTGGGAACTCCGCACCTGAAATATACGATACTCGCTATTTTGGTCGTGGTGATGAGTCGCTGATGCTGACATCCGCCTGCTTATGTGACTGTCCGAATCTGGCATTGTCCTGCATCCGATCGTTCTTAATTTCCATACTCATACTTCTGATAGGCTCTTCTACTCAGCGAACAATGAATCGGATGCATGCATACGCAGGATTGATCCTTCACACCCAGTCTCGCATCTGTTGCTTGAGCCGCACCTACTATGTAGTCGTTCGAAACCGCCCCCAATCTTCCAACATCGGTATCAGCGCTAACCGCGCCATCCACTGCTAGCTTAAGTATTAGAAGTACCATGTGCTTTCCCGTAGGTAGTCCTACACCACGACATCCCTATCAGGAAGGGTGCTATGATGCGATAGCCATGAGGAGCCCTGGACTGGGGGTTGAAGAGCAGTAAACCCAGCACTTCCCGGAATTAGGAGCAGAATATCCTCTCTAAAATCATCACTACGCACACACTCAAGTTCAATTAATGGAATATTCACCCTATTACCATATTCAAAGGAAGCAGATTTCTACTGGGGAGTTCCAACGGCTAGATCTCCGACACTAGCGGAGCTTCTGAGCCGGATGAGTCGATAAGCGCCGGGGCGGGTCGGATAGCATTACCGCACCGAGGATAAGTCTCGCTACCGGCTAAGAAGACTTTGATAACTACCTCTCCGGCCTTCCTCTAGGCTCCACCAACATAAGAGGACATCAGCTCTTAGGGATCATCACCGCTTAGCACGGCAAGACTCATTCGACTTGAGAACTAGAAAAATCGCGTCCCTAGGTATTTTAACTACCCCCTACATGACCAAGGGAGTTATTTCCATTGGATATGGCGTGAGGTGTTATGGGGGAGTTTTGGTTTAGAGTTGACCTTGATCGTGTTCATAAATGCCCTAAGATACTATCCCGAGAATATTACTGAGTCTGTCTCCTACGAGAGATGATATATGTAAAAAATAAATACATATTGAAGTGAAGCTATGCAAGTGTAGCCAATAAGAAGAACAAGCTGGAAGAGAAAGGGAGGGGTATATGGTGCTAACCTAATTCTTAACGGAAACCTTTCTTCAACAAGAAGGGGTAATATCAGAAAATACACTCACAATCGCTAAATTGACTTTTTACTAGATTATTGACTCTATTGCATCTTAATCAATTGATTCTCCAAGTGAAATTAAGTGTAAGACATGTGGAAGTGTAGGATATTGCCTATCTCTAAATGCGCGACCGCAGCGATTACTAAGAACGAAGGTGTAGTCTCTAGGTCGATTTAATATTGAATTATATCATCTATTACCTACCCACCTCAGAGTTTGATAAAGAAGCAAGTGTACTGGCTCTCCCTGCCATACAGCTTTTAGCATATATTATCTATCTGCTGTCGACTACAGTCGAAGCATTGCACTCTATACCGTCTCCTCCATGACGCGCACTTTTAGTGTTCCGCCTACCTTTTTTTTAGTTAACAATTATATATTCGGCTTTGGTTTCGGTGTCTAGTGTTAAAAAGAAGGTTATTTCTAGGCATCACTAGAATCTCTACCGCTTCAAAGACGATATATCCGATGACCAAGCCACTCCCCGTGTAACTATTTAATCTGTCTTGTGCAGTCACTCCGCTAACGGGCGTATGTAACCCCTCGCGTTCCCCTGTATAAAATTCATAACGTCGCGGATGTCAGGCAACAGATATAGAAATGTCCGGTTACTCCCGGCGATTTCACCGTGTAGTGCCTCTCCATCTCGGATAAAAATGTTACATAAACCCAGTTCTGCATCACATCCGTGCCGCTTTCGTTATACTATGATATACTTCTGAAGATAAGCCGATGTTAGTATCACTGAATTCTAATGTTTGCTTATTACAATGTGTTTTGAAACGGCATTGTAGTAAGATAACCTCACTAGCTACGGGCCGGGCGGCTACGGGCCACTTACACTTATCGGCACTATAGGGTAGTTTCTATATAAATCTGTTATTACTCCACTTTTTTGATAAATTAATTAAAAGCCGGAAAAAAATCGGAAAAATACAAAACTAGTACTAAAACGGAAATAATGTTAATTATTATTTATAAA
>MU377232.1:0-52254 GCA_022495195.1 Xylaria digitata
AATTAAAAATATAAATATAAATAAATTATATAAATAAATAGTTTAAATAAATTACTTTTAAAAACATATAAGTTTTATTATTATAATAAGTTAAAATTAAAAGTTATAAATTTTAATAAAATAATTAATAAAAAGTAAAAATATAAATAAACTATATAAAATTATATATAAATATATAAAAAATTAATTTATTCTTCGTTTTCAATTTCGGAATCTGTATTTTCTTTAATAATTAAATCTTTTAAATCAGTTAATTTCCAACTTTTTAATAAAATTAACGCTTTAACCGTTTTTAAACTAAGTTTATTTCTATTTTTAATAATTATATTACTAGTAATAAAAAAAACTTGTTCAATAAAAGCGGAAGTAGCTAGAATAGCTAGATATTTTCTAGCTAAAATCGATAATATTGGAAATCGAAAAGCATTATTTTTCTAATATTTTAAAAGGTTAACCTAATAAATAAACATTAATAAATAACTAAATAAAATAAAATAAAATAAAATAAATAAAAATAATACTAACCTTTCGAGGTAATAATTCTTCTTTTAAATAAATAGTTGTTTCTTTTTCAATAGATATTAAAGACGAATTTATAAAAAATTCACCTTTAGAATCGGATTCAGCCGAATTATTTTCGGAATTTTTAGTAAAAGAATTACCAAGTTCGTCAACATGGTTATCATTCAAAGGGTTAACAGTATTTGAAAACCTATTTAATTATTAATAAATATTTAAATAAATAAATATAAATAAACTTACTAATTAAATTCTTGTTCAAATAATCGAATAATATCTCTTTTAATATTAAAATAAAAATATAATAACCTGTTGGTTTTAAAATGCATAGTTTTAAAACGAAAGTCTAATATAAAACTTAAAATATAAGGCTTATATGTTTTAATTAAAGAATTATTTAATTAACAAAGAAAATATTTTTCTAATTTTTTAATACTATTATTAATAGCATTAATTAAATTAAAAAAAATAAGTTCCTAATAATAAATCAGTATATAAATAAATAAATAAATAAATAAATTTAAAAATAAAAATAAAAACTTATTAAAGTAGAATCCTGTTGTATTTTATATTGGCTATACCAAATAAAATCTTTTAAATCGTTATATATTTTATAAATATATAATAACGATTTTAATAAAGTTGTATAAGCCTTGGCTTATAATTTTACCGAAGGTTTAACAAATATATTAAATAAATTACATAACTGTTTAACAGTATATTAATCTATTAAATTTAAATATATTTGTTTAAATTCGGTATTTAAAATAAATCGATTAACAAATTCGAAAAGTTCTTTTAATTTAAATAATAGATTTAACATTTTAAATGTTAAATTCCAACAAGTAGTATTATTTAAAAATAAATTAGTTAAAAGGTTTAATAGTTTTAATAAAAAAAAACATACCTAAGGGAATTTTTTTAATATTAAAATTAAAAGGTAAATTATTATTTCGCTTTAATTTTTCGATTTTTTCAAAGAATAATTCTTTAATTTCAGCAGTATATTTTGTTAATATAACAATTTGTTAAATTCGATTAATTAAATTTAAAAACAAATATTAATAAATAAATTTTAAAATAATAAACTAAATAACTTATTTATATGTTTAGTATTTTTGTAGTTATTAAAACTATTAGTTATATAATTAAATAAATTTTTGGCTTTATTTAAAGTTAAAACATATTGTTTTAATATATTTTGAACTATTAAATTAATAATATGCGAAATACAACGAATATTGTTGTTAAAATTTTTATGTATTAAATTTAAATAATTCTGTTTAAAAGACTTTAAAAACGTTGTATTATTTTGAGTAATGCTATAAAAAGTTAGCTTTTAAATATAAAATATAATAATATTTAAATAAACATATACCTAAAAATATTACTTAAAGTAACATTTGAATATGGTTTTAATATATTTAAAAAACAATTAAATATATTTAAACCAGTATGGCGGTCAGTTATTTCTTTAAATCTGATTAATTTATAAATTAAATTAAAATCGGAATTAATAAAAGAAATAATAACCCTTATAAACGCTGTTTGGGAATTCGAAATCCAAATATCAAAAATAATAAAAAAACTTTTATTATTTTTAATATTAGCTTTTAATTCGTTATTAAAAGCTAATAATGCAGTTTGAAAAGTTAAATTTAATAAAACTTTAATAGTTTTTTAGTTTATAATAAAATCCTTAAAATAATTGTTAATATAAATAATAAAAAATTAATAAATAATAAACTTACGGTTTAAAAAAAAGAATTAAATCTTGAAAAGATTTAGAATTAAAAATATTAAACGATAAATTATTAATAATATTTTCAACGTTTGTATTAAAAATAGTGTTATTTCGAGGCCGTTTTCAGGTTTGTAAATTAAAAAAGCTTTAAAAGTTTTTTATAATTTGATTTTCTATTTTAAAAATTAATAAATATTTAAATAAATAATAAATAAATAAATAATTTACTTTTTTTTTTTGTTTTTTCGCTTTTTTTGTTATAAGCAATCTGTAAATGCTTAATTTTATAATGTTTTGCAAAATTTAAAGATTAAAACTTTTGAACTTTAACTATTTTCGAATAAGAACAACTAAAAAAAAATTAGTTAATAAGTTTAAAAATTAATAAATAAATAAATACCTAGTACATTAAACTAGCATTTGCCGTTCTTTTTTTAGGATTTATAAGTAATAAAGTTCGAATAAATAAACCCTCTTTTATTATATAAATAGAGGATTTTTTGTTATAATCTTTAAAATTATTCGAACTTTCGGTATTATTTCCGGTTTTAAATTCGTTATTCGATATATTAATTAACTCGGTATTAGAATTAGTTAATTTATTATTCGAATTAATTAAAATATCGGAATAAACATTGGTTAAATCGGTGTCGTAACTTAAAAAATCCATTATTATTTAATAATAATAATAAATATTTAGTTTAAATAATAAATATAATTGTTATTGTATTTTTATAAAGATAATAAAACTTGTTATATTTTGGTTTTTTTTAAAAAAAGCAAAGAACTAGAAATTAACTAAGTATTTATATTTAAAACAATTATTTCGATTACTTTCGATTTAATTCTATTAATTAATAAAAGCTTAATAATAAAAGAATTTTTTAGAATTTTTTATAGTTTCGATTAGGTTCGATTTAATTTTATTAATTAATAATTTATTATTTTTAATTACTAATAAATAAGTTTAATTATACGTTTTTTTATTATTAATACGTAATAAATATATTAATAAAATTTAATAATTATAATATTTATTAATTTAATTATTAATACTGTTATTATAGTTACTATTATAGTAGTTATTAAAATAATTATTATAATATAAATATTTTAATATATTTTTTAAATTTTATTAATTTTAATTAAAATATTTAACTAATAATATAGTAATTTTAATTTTAATAAATAATAATAATTGTTTTTTAAATAAAAAAATAAAAAATAACAATAAAATAAAATACTACATTAATATTGTAGTATTACTACATGTAGTATGTAGTATACTACATACTACATGTAGTGTAGTACGTACTAATACTAATATTACTGTAGTATACTACACTGTAGTATATGGACTACATACTAATTTGCCAACCCTGATTATATTAATAACTTATTATTATCAGTTATACAATTGTTTTTAAATTATTAATAATTGTAAAACTGATTACTATAATATTAGTAGAACAATACTGTATTTTCTAATTTATATAGCTAACTATAAAAAGAAAGTAGTAAGTTTAGAAAATAAAAGTATTTTGTTTACCAAAGGTGGATATGCGCAGTATAAAACCTACCCCAACTTTAGCAACCAGTTTTTATTGTGGGCTGCACTTATAATAAGTTAATAGTTCTAGTTTTTATAAGCTATACAATACTATTTATTTATATAATAGCTATTGCTAACACTTTTTTTATATAAATAGCTTAAATAAAAAACATATAAAAAAACATTTTGAAATGTTTATATTAAATGTCATAATTTAGGTGCATTACTAATTAAACCATTAATTAGAGTATGCTTTCTTTGATTTTGTTTGCTTATATTATTATAATTTATTTAAGTATGCTTTGCATACTATTTTTTGCTTTTATAAGCTTTAGTTTTGTATAAAACCTATTATACAGAATATATATTATATTGTATTTGATTTTAAAAGATTTTCTAAACGTAACAATTTTAAAGCTTTTATTTAAAAGTTACTTATAATATATAATTATTATAGCTTTAAAACAACTGGCTTGCTTTATTTTTTTTATAAAACTTTTATATACAAGTTATTTAAAAAATAGCAACAAAACATTTCTAAATAATAATAAAAGCTAAAAACTGTTGAATTTTTTTAATACTAACATAATAAAACTAAAAAAAGCTTTTATTTAACTATTTTAACAGCAAAATGTTTAATTAACTGTTAAGCTTAACAAACTAAGAAAACAATTAAAGCAGAAAAAGCAGTTTATATTAGATTTGTATAAACTGCGTTTTAAAAAAGCACATAAAACGATTACAAAAAGAAAAAAAAAAAAGGGTTTAAAAACTAAAAAATTAGAAAATCTAGAAAACTTTAACAATTTAAATACTTTTTATTAAACTTTTTATTATATTATTTTTTTTAATTAACAATTTAATTTTAGCTATTATATTAAAAATAACTTTTTTAATTTAGAGCTACTTATATTATTATCCTTTTTATTATTTTTATTTTTTGGCCGAAAAAGGCATTTTTAGGACTAAGCTAAACGTAAATCTTATTTGCAACGTTATTAAAACAAGCATAATAATAAGTTTAACAGCAATATAAATTTAAACAAGCTATTTAAATTTAAGTATTTTTTATTTAAAATAAATTTTATTTATAACAAATAAGTTAAATAGATTTAAAAGCTAAATTTTATGTTTATTAGTTTAATACGCAAGTTTCAGCGTTATTTTAAACGCATTTTATATATATATAACAAAATAAACTAGGCTTATAAAAATTAATACTGTAGCTTTATTTAGAGTTTAAATAGTAAAAACTAGCATTAATATAAACATAATTAAAATACATTTTTTATATAAATTAAAACCTTTATTTACTAGTTAGCTTTTTTGAAAGCTAATATTAGCAGCAAGTTAAAAATAGCTAAACAGCTACTTAATTAAAATTTTAGAACTTTTAACTATTATTTTATTTAAATCGAGGACTAAAAAGGCAGGCAAACTGATTTTAAAAAAGCTATACTATATTACTAAAAACTTTTTGTTACGCTTTAAAATGAAATACTTAGTTATTTTAATTTATTATTTATTAAAAGAATTAATATAATAAATGCAGCTATATAACGTTAAAAAATAATAAAACTAACTAAGAAAAATTAGAACCGAAAGAATTTTAGGCAGTTTAGATTTTAAATTAACTTTAAACTAAACAAAGGCTTTTAATAATACTAATATTTAAATAAAAAAAATTACTATTGCTAAAGCTAAAAATACGCTAATATAATTAAAAAGCGCAATAGCTACTATATTAATAATAATTAAAAGGGTTTTAATTAAAACAATATAGGTAATAAGCATAGGCGCTATACTACAAAGAAATCTTTATTAAATAGCAACAGCTCCTACTTTTTAGCAAAACGCGCCCGCAATGGTGGCAATCTGTATAAAAATTACAAATTAATTATAAAAGGTATAAAATGCTTTAATTATAACTAAATAAAGCATATAAATTACAATTGCTTATAACTTTAAAAAGTTAAAAAGCGAAAAATTTAAAAAATTTAAACTACTTATAACTTAAATAAGTACTGTTTTAAAAACGATAACAATGTTAATTATACTTAATTTAAATCTTTATTAAAAAGTTATATAAGTAATAGCTAAAAAAAAAACAAGTAAGCTTAGTTTTTAAAAATGTTAAATTTAAGTTTAATTAATAGTTTTATATTTTAATTTTGTAACGTTTTTATATTTTTTGCAATGCTTATACTACATTTTTTAAAAAACTTTTTATTTAAACTTATACTAATTTAAATTTATATATTAAATATAATTATATTAATTATACTTTTGCTTTTTATTATAAATTAAAAAAAGCTTTTTTTTGTATTTATTTTTTATAATATGCTGCTAATAGCATTTTTTTTACTTATAGCGCTTATTAAGTTCTTTGTAAATTAATTAACAGCTGCAAAGTTATTTAAAAATTTTGCTGCGCTTATATTGCTATTAATAAAAATAACAAACTTAAAAGCAATCCTGTTTTGCTATTTTAATTAACTTTAAAAAATTAAAGTATTATATTAAACTCGGGTTTTAATTAATAGTATTTTAAACTAATAACAGCTTTTTAATTTGCAAAAGCTTGTTACAATTAAAAGTTTTGTTAAATAATTATTTAACTGTTTAAACTTGTATAGCTTAAAAAAATAGAGTTATTTTTAATTTAGTTAGAACTTAAAAAAGTTTTAGCTAAGTTTTATAACTTAGCTGATTTTTTTAGTAATAATAAAGCTAGCTTATTTTTTTATTTTAAGCGCAGTAATTTTATAATAAATTTGCAGAACAATGTTATAATTTTTTATTATTTTATATATTTTTTAGCACAAAATAAGCTAACAGCTTTATAAATTTGGCTTAATAAAATGTTGAAAAATAAAAAAATATACAAATTTAAAAGCTTTGCAAGCGCTTTAATTTTTTTTATACCTAAAAAAAATAAAGGCTTACGCTTATATATTAATTATAAAAGACTTAATAAAGTTATAGTAAAAAATCGCTTTATTTTTATTTTTATTTTAAAAATGTTAAATAAGCTGTTTTATGCTAAGGTCTTTATTAAAATCGACTTTAAAAACGTTTATTATTATATATAAGTTAAAAAAAGAAATAAATAGAAAACAGCTTTCTGCATTAAATATGGTTATTACAAATTTTTTGTTATATTTATAGGTTTGTACAACGCTTTTATTACTTTTTAGAATTATATATAAAAAGCATTTAACAATATTTTAAATATTTTTTGTTTTGTATATATAAATAATATACTTATTGTTACGAACCAACAGGAAGACGGCCTGAAAGAAAGACCTAGCGCGGTTATAGACCAGATGAGAGGCTGGACCAGAAGACAAGCTATAGCCAATTATAGGCGTAGGGGTTACGTAATAAATAGTTAAGATAAGTTTTTATTTATTGTTATCCAGAATAGTTGAAATAGGTTTCTATTTATTGTTATTTAAAATAGTTAGAATAGGTTTTTATTTATTGCTATCTAGGATAATTAAAATAAGTTTCTATTTATTGCTATTTAAAAATTATATAAAAAAAAAAAATATTATAAAAACGTAAAAAGTTTTTTTTATAATTAATATTAGTTTTTTTTTATTTTACTATTTAATTTAAGCTTATAGTTTAGTTTTTAGAATATATTATAAAAAAGTTAACCTTTTAACGATTACTTGTTTTACCTTTATATAATTTTTTTTGTGTTATATTTTACTAAGCGTTACTTTTTCTTTAATTATATAAACTAAATAACAATTTACACTTATAAATAAATTAACTTACGTAAAAAGCTTATTTGTACTAAAAATAAAACTTATTTGTTATATTTTAAACAGTTAACTTTTTTAAGTGTTATATAATATTGTATAAAAATGTAAAACAAAATAATAAAACCTATAGATTTAACTTTAAAAGCAGTAATTTTTGCTTTAAATTAGTTATAAATAAAAATCAATTAATTTAAATTAACAAACTAGCATTTTAATAAACAAATTACTAATGTATAACGTATAAACTAGCAACTTAAAAATTAATTTAGTAATACACCCAAAATTAAGCGATACAAACTTAACAAACTAAATAAGTTTAAAAGATTTTAGAAACATTTTAAAAGATTTTTAACTTAAGTTAAAGCTTATGTAAAATATTACAAAGAAAATTTTTAAAATAAAAAAGAAAAAGTTTTTATATAGTAAGATTTTTAACAAAAAGTGCGCTAAAATAATTTAAACTATAAATAAAAAAGTATATAGAAACAAAAAAAAACAATTAAAGCGTTAAAACTAAAAATATGTTTAAAAATATAAACAGATTTGCTAAAGCTTTAACAAACATATATAAAAATCTAAAAAAAAAACAGCAAGCTAAGCAGCAGCTGCTAAAAATCAAATAGACTAAACCAGCATACAAATATGCAGCAAAGTTTTGCAAACTAGTATTACAAACCTTATAAAATAACAACAACATTTTAATAGCAATTTTTTATAAAAGATTAAAAGATTTAGTTTAAAATAAATTTTATAAAAATAACTAACTAAAAAATTTTAAAAAGTATATAGCTAAAGTAATTAAAATCAATAATTAATTATTTAAAAAATAATAATAAAAAAAAAAACAAAAATCGAATTTTATAGCTAATATAAAACAAACTTAAAAAATATAAATAATAGTAACAAGTATACACTTAAAACTAATAGAACTTAAAGCTATAATTACTATAAAGCTTTTAAAAAAAAAACGAAACTAGATTAAATGTTTTAATTGTAAGCAAAAAGAGCATTATACAAAAAAATATAAAAAGCTTAAGCGCTTACAAAATAAAAAGCATTTTAAACTGACGCAAATATTTATAATAAAAATTTAAATAAAATAGATTATTAAATAATAATAACAAACAGAATATGTTAAAAAATATAAAACATGTTTAAAATTATATTAAAAATGCAAAATATACTTATATACAAAAAGATTTATATACGTATAAAATATAAAATGTTTTTGTTAAAAAAACAGTAATAACTGTTATATTTACGCAGATAAATAAATTATAAAAAAAAAAAAAAGCATAAGATTATAACTTTTATTTATAAAACTGCAAATATTAATAATAACTTTATAAATAACAATTAGCTAAAAAGTAAACAATGCCTAGCAAAAAAAAATTGCAAATATAAGTAGTACAACTATTAAAATAACTTAAAATAGCTTAAAAATGCAATAACAAAATTAATTTAAAAAAAAATATATAATATTAAACTATTAAAAATAATTAAACAAAACAAAAACAAAACTTTAAAACTACCTATAAAGTACTATAAAAAAAACTAACGGGCATACAGTAGCCAAAATTAGCAAGAATTTAAAAAATAAAAAAATTAGAATTGTTAATAAAAATAAAAACTAATATTACTAATAACTTAAAAACGATTATACAACTTATAGCAATAAATTATTAATATAATAAAACAATAATGCCAAATAAAAATTAGCTGTTACTAAAACATAAAATATATTATAAAATCTTTTAAACATATTATATAATATATTAATGTTATATTTATATAGTAAACAAAATAAAAAACTAATAATTTTTATAACAAATTAATAAAAACTTAATAAAAAAACTATACAAAATTAACAAAATTAAACATTTGTTATTTAAATATTAAGATTTAAATAAATATGTTATTTTTAAAAAAAATCTAAAACAAACTTAAAAATGCATTAGTTATAAAGAAAAATCGAAATTATATATTTATAACTAGTGTTAAATATATATAACAAAAAAATCGAAAATTTATTAAAAAAAATAAAAAGCTAAAGCTAATATATAACAACTTACTTTTAAAAAAAAAAAGAAATTATTTATATAAGTAAAAAAAAACCTAAAATAATAAGCAGCAGTATTTTTTAATATAATATTTAAAATGTTGGCTTAAAATAACAAAAATAGTAGAAATAAAGGCAAAAATTAACAACAAAAAGCCTAAAAAATAAAAAACAATAATAAACAGTTAGCATAAACTAACAACTATTTTAATTAATTAAAAAGTTTTTGTATGCAGCAAATATATATACAAAAGCATAAGTATTAATAAATATAAGCTATTAAAAAAAGCAAATAAAGGTTTTATTTAATACGAAAGCTTTATAAAATTTTATTTTTTTATAATTTGTTTAAAAAACAAAAATATTAACAAAATTTAAAAACAACTTTTATTTATTTATAACAGTAACATAGTTAAATAAAAAACCGCAAAACTTTTTTTTAATATTTATAGTTATAAAAAAAAGCTTACGCTTAACATTATTAATACGCATAGTTTTAATGCAATTTTAAAAATACTTTAGTTAAAAAAAAACAATTTTAAAATAAATTAAAGCACCGGCTAGCTTTAATAAAATATGCCAAAAAGAAATTTAGCCTTTAATAAGCTAAAAAAGGCGTTAAGCAAATTTAAAAAAAGTATAACAATGTATTTAATAGTTAAAAAACCAAAGGCAAAACAAAAAAATAACGTACTAAAAAAGTACGTAAAATTTGCTAACCTGTTTAAACAACCAAAAAAAACAGAATTATTAAAATATAATAAATAAGATTACTATATACTTTTAAAAAAAAGATAATATTTAAAACATTTTCTAATATATAAAATGAACCAAAATTAGCTAAAAAAGTTAAATCGGTATTTAAAAAAGAATTTAAAAAAAGGATTTATTTAACTATTACAATTTTTAGCAAAATACCCGATTTTATAAGTATTAAAAAAAGCGAAAAAAAATAAAAAACCAAAATAAAAATTAATAGTTAACTACTGCTATAAAAACTTTATAACGCAAAAATTTGCAAAACTAATACTATAGATTAACAACTTCAAAAATTAATTCTATAAAGTAAAATAGTTTATAACGTTAAATTTGCTAAACGCTTACTACTAAATACAAATAGCTAAAAAAAACAAATAAAAAACAGCATTTAAAAACACTTTATAGATTATATAAGTATTAAGTAATGCTATTTAGGCTTATTAATACACTAACAAGTTTTTAAAAAATAATTACAAATGTGCTATAAAACTACTTAAATCAGATTATAATAGTTTATTTAAATAACATTTTAATTTATTTAAAAACTTTAAAAAAATATAAAAAACATATAAAAAAAATATTTAAAGCATTATAAAATGCTAAGCTAAAAGTTTATCTAAACAAAAGCAAGTTTTATACGCAAAAAGTAAACTTTTTAAAATTTATTATAACTTTAAACAAAATAAAAATTTAAAAATCTAAAATTAAAGCAATAAAAAAATAGCTTATATTAAACAGTATTAAAAATATAAAATCGTTTATAAAATTTATTAATTATGTGCAACTTTTAGTTGCACAATTTAAAAAATATGCAGCATTATTTATAAACTTTATAAAAAAAAACGCAGTATTTAAATAAAAAGCAAAAAAACAAAAAGCGTTCAAACAAATTAAAAAAGCAATTTTTATAAAACTAGTAATATAATTATTAGACTTAAACAAAGAATTTAAGGTTAAAGTTAACGTATGTAATATAATAATAAGCAGATAATTAAAACAACAAAATAAAAACAAAAAGCTACATCTAGTAGCATTTTTTTCGAAAAAATTCTTAAAACTAGCAATAAATTATTAAATACTAAATAAAAAGTTTATAGCTATAGTTTAAGCATTTAAAAAATAAAAACATTATTTAAATAAAACCTTAATATTAGTTAAAGTTTTTTTAAACTATAAAAACCTAACTTTGTTTATAACAACTAAAGTTTTAAACAAATTAAATAAGCAGAATTTTTGTTACAATTTAATTTTAAAATTATTTATATTAAAAGCAAAAAAAATCGGAAAGCAGATATTTTAAGCTAAAAAAACAAACATAAAACAGACTAACTAAAAAAAAGCTAAATACTATTTTAAAAAAAACTTAAAAAAACTTTTGTTTTAACATTAATATATATAAAGCAGTTATTTAATAATTAATAAATAAAACAAATTAAAAAAGCAGCACTGCACCCAGCACTAAACGCAATATTAAGCCTAATTAATAAAAACAAATAGCCTAAATATAAAACAAAAATAGCAATACCTAATAATTTACAAAAAAAATTTGTTCAGCATTTTTATAAAACATTATTGTACAAACATTAAAAATTTTATAAAACTTATAAAAAATTCAAACGCAACTTTATAATACAAAATCAAAATTAGATTTTTAAAACAATATATAAAAAGTATAACCTTTGCAAAAAAGCAAAAGCAGCAAAATATAAGCTTTATAAATTATTGCAGCTTATTAAAATATTTAACAAAGCATAAAAAATTATATTATTTAATTTTATTATTAAACTATTAAAATTAAAAAAATTAATAACAAAAATTAAATATAATTTAATTTTAGTTATTATAAACAAACTTACAAAATATAAGCATTTTGTGCTATATAAAGAATTAAATACAGCAAAAAAACTTGCGTACATAATAATACAGCATGTTTTTAATAAATATAGCATTTTAAAAAAAGCTATTATAAATAAAAACATTACTATAGCTTTTAAATATTAACAATTTTTAATAAAAGCTTTAAAAATTAAATATTAATTATTTATAACTTATTATTTATAAACAAATAAACAAACCAAAAAATTAAACCAAATATTAAAACAATACTTACGATATTATTTTAATAAACAACAAAATAACTAAGTTAAATTGTTATTTTTAACAAAATTTATATATAACAGCTTAAACAACAAAAATATAAAAATATTACTATTTAAAGCAAACTATAAGTTTAATTTAAAAAATAATTAAATATAAATTTTAAAAACAACAGCGCTAATAACAAAAAAACAAACAAACAAGCTTATTAAAATATAATAAAAACTTAAAAATAATTTAATATTTATTTAGCAACATATAAAAGCATATTATAATAAATTAAAGTTGTTAAAGCTAACTTTAAAAAAAAAAAATAAAATATATTTTTTAAAAAAAAATATTAAAACTAAATAACTTAGCAACAAACTAGATTTTAAACAAATTAAACTATTTAAAATTAAAAAAGTTATTTTAAAAACTAATTATTAACTATTATTACTTTATAAAATAAAAATATATTTAATTTTTTATATTTTATTATTAAAAAAAACATTAAATAATGCTATGCTAAAAACATTTATTAAAGTAAAAAAAAACTAAGCAAAATATAAAATAAAAAAAATATTAAATTTACGTTAAAAAAAACGTACTATAAAATATTTAGTTAAATAAACAAAATATTTATACGCAAAAAATATTTAGAAACTTAAAAAGCATTTATAGCATGCAATATAAACGGTTATAACGTTTTATTAATAGCATTTTAATCAACTAAAGCTAAAAAAGCAAAATTTATTTCTTAAGCAAAAAAAAAGTTAAGCACGTTTTAATTAAAAATAAATAAAGCAGCTATAAAAGCAAAAGTTTTATTAACTTAACAATTTTTTTTTTTATGCTTATGCTTTTTAAAAAACTTAAACTTTTTTAAATTTATAATATTATAAACTATAGCTTTTATTATTTTATTATACCACTTTTTTTTTTGTTTATAAAAGCAATATATATAAGCGAGCGCCAATTTAGCAGTTTTTTTAAAGATTTTTTTTTTTTTTTTTAACAATTTGTATTATGCAGCAATTTTGTTAAACTGTTTAACGAACAAACTTTTAATATTATATTAAAAGCAAATATTATAAATACAAATAAAACAATAACTTAATTTAGATTTAGTAAATAAATATTTAAATTTATATTATTAGTAATAAAAGCATAAAAAAAACATAATAATTAAAGCATAAAAAATAATAGCAAAAAAAAAGAAATTACGCTTTATAAATTTTTTATTAAACAATAGTTTTTTGCAACGTTTTTTTATACAATTAGCTATAGTAAAAAATAAAGCAAAAAAAAAAAAATTATGCAAAAAGCACAAACATTTACTGTTTATTATTAAAAACAATAATTTTAAAAAAAGAGGAATAATATTATAAACTAATAAAAAAACGGCCTAAAAAAAAAATTTAGCACAGTTATAAACCAAATAAAAAGCTGAACCAAAAGACAAGCTATAGCTAATTATAAGCGCAAAGGTTACGTAATAAATAGTTGGAATAAGTTTTTATTTATTGCT
The DNA here is from genome assembly GCA_022495195.1 of Xylaria digitata. Taxonomy (NCBI): domain Eukaryota; kingdom Fungi; phylum Ascomycota; class Sordariomycetes; order Xylariales; family Xylariaceae; genus Xylaria; species Xylaria digitata. Next base: position 14,014 of record MU377232.1, read on the forward strand.
ATTTAAGATAATTAAAATAAGTTTTTATTTATTGCTATCTAAAAATTATATAAAAAAAAAAAATACTATAAGAACGTAAAGAGTTCTTTTTATAATTAGCATTAGTTTTTTCTTACTTTATTGTTTAATCTAAGTTTATAGTCTAGTTTTTAGAATACACTATAAAGAAATTAACTTTTTAACAATTACCTGTTTTACCTTTATACAATTTTCTTTGTGTCACATTTTACTAAGCATTACCCCCCCTTTAGTCACACGGACTAAACAACAATCCACACCTATAAGTAAACCAACCTATGTAAAAAGCTTATTTATACCAAGAATAGGACCCGTTTATTACACTTATATTTTTAATAAACAGGAAGTTTTATACGAAATATATATAAAACGTTATTTAAAAATTATAAAAAGCAGAACTATATGCTAAACTTTCTAAATGCTAGTTTTATTAGAAAAAACTTAACTTTTTAAAATATGTTATATTTAGCAAAAGAGTTAAAATAGATTTTAGCTATATTAATATTATTTAAAACTGGCTACTTTTTCGTTTTTATTATAAGCTATAGAAATTTTTAAGGTTTTATAACTTTTATTGCCGCTTTATTAAAAAGTATTTTCAGGTTGTAGCTTTATTAACTAAGTACTTAAAACAGGGCGCAACTAAAACAAAAAAAGGTTAAATCTTACTAAATAGTTTAGCGTGTGCAGCTTTTAATAAGCTAAAAAATTTATTTAAAAAAGTTATTTTTTTTATACATTTTGATTTTAAAAAGCAAATATTAGTAAAGACCGATTTTTTTAAAGTGGCGCTAGCAAGAATATTATTATAAAAAAACAATTAAAAACAGTAGCAACTTGTTTTATTTTACTTTTATATATTTAGCAATATAAAAACAAAATATAGTGTTTTTAATTAAAAAATGCTTGCTATTATAAAATGCTTTAAGTATTAGCAGCATTATTTATAAAAAAAACAAATTATTTGTTAAAGTTTTAATTAACTATACTAATTTGTAAACTTTTATAAAAACGCCCAAATTAAATAGCAAACAAGCTTAATAGTATATATATTTAGCTTTTTTTAACTTTATTATTAAATATAAAAAAGGCAAGCAAAATAAAGCCGATACGCTTTTGTACTGCTTTAATTATATAGCTTACAAAGCCTAAGATGTTAATTTATTTTTTTTGTTAGAACGAAAGATTAAAATAGCTAATACTAAAATAAAAGATTATATTTTTAAAACTTTTGCAAAAAAGATTTTTGCTACTAAATCGGCTGTAGAACATACTATTTTTGTGCAAGCAATTATATATTATTGCACGTATATAGCTACAAATAATAAAAACTTTTAAAACTTAAAAATTTAACAAAGTTTATAAGACTTAATTTTTTAGATTTAAAAAAAAGATTTTAAGTATTATTAACTACATAAGCAACTTTAAAGTAAATAGCTTATAAAGCCTTAATAGTTTATTAAAAAATCTTTATTGCAATATAAAAGCAAAGCCTATATTTTTTTTAAAAAATTAGTTTATTTTTAGCTTATTAAGCTATATTATAATAATTTTATAGCTGAACACTTTAATTAAAATTATATATTAAAACTATTATAGCAAAAGTTTTACTAACAAATTATAAAAGCAAATGTTTACAACTATATAACTAAATATATTATTTGTTTTAAATTTAAAGCAAAACACTACTAAAAATATAATGCTTTAAATACTTTTTTAATACTTATTAGCTTTATAAAAAAATTATTTATAAACTTTATTACTAAATTATTTAAAACATTTTATTATAAAACTATTATTAACGCAATATTTATAATAATTAACTAATTTATTAAACTTATATATTTATTCTTTGTTAATACTACTATTATTGCTACTTAGCTAGCAGTTTTATTTTATAAAAAAATAAAATATTGTTTTAAAGCTTTTATAAATATAGTTTTTAATAAAGATTTTGTTTTTACTAATTAGTTTTAATTAAATTTATATTACTACTTTAAAATTAAAAAAAAACTTTCGACTGCGTTTTATTTTTAAACTAATAGCTAAACCAAAAAAATAAACCAAATTATAAAGAGCTACTTTTAATGCTTTATTAATAATAAACAAACTAATTAGCTTTAGCTACTGCTGCAAACTTTTTTTGCAATAAATATAGCTATTAATAGTACTACTAAAAAGTTGCCTTTTAAAACATTATATAAATATATTTTAAAATTTAAACTTTTTGTTAAAAACAACTTTATTTTAAAAAAAGTACTATTAATATAAAACTAGCTATACAAATTAAAAACTATTTGCAACAAATTAACAAATTAGTAGCGCAATATAATTAAAAAATATATAAAAAACTATAACGCTAAACATACTTTTAAAAGTTTTTATACTAAAGAATTAATAGCTTTATTAACCCAGAACTTTAAATTTTAAAATCGCAAGTTAGCTTTTAAGTTTATTAGACTTTTTAAAATTTTAAAAACAATTAAATTACAAGTATATTGTTTAACACTTTTATATTAATATAATTAAATTTATAACGTATTTTTTATACAATTATTAAAACCTTAAACAGCTAAAACTTTAAATACTTTATTTATGCTTGCATTAAAAAATGCTAAAAACAAATAAAAAATAAAAAATATAATAAAAAAAATAATATACTAAAATAAACTGTATTATAAAATTAAGTAGAAAAGCTGGCCAAATAAATATAATTAATAAGTGTTAGCTATTAACATTATTGCTTTTACACTTATTAAAAAATTTAAAAAACAATAAAGTTATAAAGAAAAATATTAAAAATTAAGACTATTTAAGCCGGCGTTTTTAGCATAAAAAAACCTTAAAGCTAATTTAATTAATTTTTAACAAATTTTTAAAACACTATTTTTAAAAAACGTTAGCAAAACTCAAAATTTTAGTGTAATAAAAATCGAACTTACTACTTTAAACTTTAAAAATGTTTACGCTTTATTAATAAGCTATACGTTAACTAAACCCGATTTTACTTAGTATTAAATTTAAATATATTATTATACTTTAATTTATTATTACAAACGTTTTAAAACATGTTACTAATATTAGTTTTAATAAAATTTTCAACTTTTTTAACAAATTATTTTACTACTAAATATTAAGCAGTATAACTAGTGTTTAAAAGCTAAAAATGCAATATAATTGCTTAACAATACTAAATGCATTGTTTTGCAGTTTAAGCAAGTTAGCTTTAAATATAAAATAAAAACTATAATAACTATTAATAGCGCTAGCAGCAATAAAAAAAATAAACAAACATATTAAACAGCATTATTTAGCCGCATATATTTTATAAGCTAAAAAATGCTTTTAATTATATTTAAGTTAGCAAAATAAAATAAATAAAATAAAAAAAAATATAACTACTTTGCTATTTTTAATTTTATTAATTATATTATACGCGGCTTAATAAACTGTAAAAAAATAATAAAAACTTTAGAAAAGCTAAAATTAAGCAGCCGCAATTTTTTTACAGTAAGCTTTTAAACCTGCTTAAAAAACATTAGCATTTGTATTAGTTTTAACTAGCAAAACAAAGTTATTATTATTAGCATAACAAGCTTAAAATATATATTTGCTTTATTTAAAAAGCTTTAACATTTAAACAGCTTTAAATTGCATTATAAAAAAAATTTAGATTATAAGTAGCAATTTGCATAAAAAAATAATATAAAACAATTTATAGCTTAACAAGTTTTATAGCTTTTACTGCAGCTAATGCAAAAAAACAAAGTTGTTTTTTCGTATATATATAAGATTTTTAAAAGCAAGCTAGCCTAAAGCTAAAACGCATACGCTGCAACGTTTTAACACTAACAACACACAAAAAAACTAGTTATACAAAAAAGCTTTTTACAACGGCTAAACTTACGCTAGCGCGCCCAACAAGTCTAACAGCGCTAACAATAAAAAAGCATAATAAAAAAATAATAAATAATAAAAACAATAATTTAAATAAAAAAAATAAATAAATAAAGCTTAAAAAAGATTAAAATAAAAGCATAATCGGCAACAACTAAAGCTAAAACTAACAAAAAATGTTAGCAGCAGCTAAAAAAAAAAAAAAAAACATAACAGGTTATATATTTTGTTTTCAAATTAGCCTGCTAAATAATTCGCGTTTAGAACAACGCGTTATTACAAGCTTAAGTATTTAAAAATTATTTAAAATGCGCAGAATTTTTTTATTAGCTAAAAATTTTTATTGTTTATACTAATTTTTTTATTGTTTACACTTATTTTTTACTAATTTTAATTAATTTCTAGCTTTTAATTTTATATTATACTTTGTTATAATTTTATTTTTAATTACATTAGCACTATTTACAACAATATTTAATCTTATACTTAGGTTAAAACAACTTATTATAAAAAAAAAAAATAATTGTTATAATTTAAGTGCACTACTAATTAAACTATTAATTAAAGTATGCTTTTTTTGATTTTGTTTGCTTATATTATTATAATTTATTTAAGTATGCTTTACATACTATTTTTTGCTTTTATAAGCTTTAGTTTTATATAAGACTTATTATACAAAATATATATTATATTATATTTAACTTTAAAAGACTTCTTAAACGTAACATTAAAATTTAAACACTTGTAATATAAAAAACAGCTAAAACAATTAATATACTGCTATATTATTAAGCTATTTAGCTTGTTTTATATGCATTATTTACATATATTTTTATAGCTTTTATTTTTTTAAAACTTATTTTTCTTAATTTGCATGCTTTATTTAATTTGTACAAAATTTAGCGTTTATATATAATTTGCGCCAAAATTATAAATATATATAAAAGTGTATAAAATATTAATATATAAAGAAGTATATATATAACAAAATAAATAAAGAATTTATTTTATTAAAAAAAAATATTAATAACATTAAAACTTAAGCTAATATTTAAATAAACTTTAAACTTAAATTTAAATTTTTTATTTTTTAAACAAATTTATAATAAGCTAATTAGCCTAAAATAGTTAAAAATAAATAATAATTTTATAAAAAATAACTAAGTTTTAAAACAGTTAAAAAATAAAAGTTTTTAAAAAAAAATAATTATAAATTATGTTTTAATAATAAATACTGTTTTTTTTATTTAATTCGTTAATAAATATTTTTTAAAAACTAACTACTTAGTTATAAAAAGTTATAACAAAACTTAGCTTTTTTACTTTTTTAGCGTTTTTTTATAGCTTTTTATATTAAGCTACTTTATAAACTTAACGTAATTTGTACAGCTTAATAACTTTATAAAGCTATTTGCAAAGTTATTTTTTAATTTTATGTATATTAGTTTAATGTTTTTATTAGTTACTTTTTACCTAACATAGTAATAAATAATACAAATATGCTTTTTTTGCTTATTTATAATATTAAGTTTTAACTAATTTATTATACTAATATTATTTGTTAAAAAAGTAATAAGCTTTTTAGGCATATAATTTAACTTTGTTAAAAAATTGCGTATTTAAGCCAAATTTTTAGCAGCTTTATTTATAATAATATATTTATTTTTAATAAAATTGCACGCAATAACAGTTTGTAGTTTAAAATGTTATATAATAGAATTTTTATATATAAAAATTATATAGCTAATAATTAACTTGCTATTTTTTAAATTAAAAAACAAAATAGCGTTTGCTGCTTTAAACAATCTTAATTAATTATATATATAATATTAGTAATCTTTTTATAGCTTTTTATATGTAAAGCAAATATTAGGCGTGCTTTTTATATATTTTGCTAATTTTTTTATACTGTTTAAATAATTTTTTAAAGGATTGCTTATAAATTTTGTTTATATAAAAGCAGCAAAGCTTATATTTAGTTTTGTAATTTAAGCTAAAAAACTTAGCTTTTTTAGTAGTAATATATATTTAAACACTTTTTTATTAAAAGTTAAATCGTTTTTTTGTTTAATTATATATGCTGTTCTTTTATAGTTTATTAAAGTAGCGCATTTATATAATTTATTTATTTTAAATAATTTTAATAACTTGTTTATATATTAAAATTAATTTAGTATTATATTATTTATAAGCAAATTTTTAACAATTTTTATATTTAAAAATTAGTTTATATAGCTTAAATTATTTGCAGCTACAATTTTTTTTATATTTTTAGCTACTAGTTTAAAGTGCTTAAAATTATTGCTAAATAACAAAAAATTGTTAACGTAAAAAGTAACAGCTTTATTAATGTTTTTATTATAATAAATTGCATTATTTAATATTAAAAGTGCAAAACTAATTAATTTTATAATTTTTTTTGCAAGCTATTAATGCTTTTTTTTTTTTGGCGGCATAAGCTTTGAAATACTTTTTAAATACTTAAAATTGTTTTATAAATATATGTTAGCAAAGCTTGCTATTAAAGTATGCTGTAATAAAATTTATTTAAATAATATGTTATTTGTATGTTGCAGCTAACGCTATTAAGATTTTTTATAAAGCTATTTTTATAGTTAACGCTAAAATTTTTTTATAATTAATTTTTTTTTTTTTTAAATAAAACTTTTAGCGTATATTTGCGCTTTATATTTGTTTAATTTACTTGTAAAAAAAGATTTCTTTTTTAATACTTATATAAAATCTATAAAATATTTATATGCAGCTTTATTTTAATTAATAAAACTAAACATGCCTTTGTTAAAAATATATTTAATTTTTATAAAAATTGCTTTAAGCTACTTTTTTTGCTTAAAACTTTTTAGCGCTTTTTTTAATATTAGCATATTAAAAATAAATAGCTTTACAAAAAATATAAACAATAAACTTTATAAATAATTTATATAAAGTGCTTTTTATATATTGTTTATATTTTGCTAACTTAAAAGTTTTAATAGCTAAACTTATTATTTATAGCGCTTTTAAAGTTTTTTTTAGTTTTATTTATTTATTTTTAGTAAAAAGCTATTTAAAGCGTATAAACTATATTAAAATAGTTGTTAAAAGTTTTATAAACATATATTTATAATAATGCTAACTTTTTTTTTTTAAAAAACGTTTTTTTTTAAGCGGGGCGCCGTTTTTTAAAACGTTTTTGTTAACTATATTATTATTTTTGTTTTTAATTTTTATTTTGTTTTTTATTTTTTAGTACTAGCAGCACAATTGTTATTATATTTTTTGTAATAAAAATTATATAATGTTTTTAAAATTAAAAGAATTAGCTATAAAATCTTTTAAATGTTTAAAAAATATAACGTATAATATATATAACTTGCAGCTGCTATTAATTAGCTATATTATATAATTATATATGCTTTTATAGCTTAAGAACGTTATGTTTATTTTTTTAGCGTTTATTTTTTTTGTAGCAATTTGTTTAAATTTGTTTATATAAGCTATGCAACAAAAGCTTAATATATATAAGTAGCTTATTTTAAGCGTATAGTTTTTATTTAAATATAAGCTGCTTATAAACTTTTTATAAAAAGTACAACCTTTTATTAAAAACTAATTAGTGCGATTAATTATATAAACAACAGTTTTTATGCTTTTGTTTTAAAAGCATAAAAACAGCTAAAATTAAATAAAATATGCTTTGGCTTTGCTTTGCATAAAACTAATAAACTGTTTAACTATATTATTTTAATATTAATTTATTAAAAAAAATAAAATTAATTAAATTGCGTACTTATAGCAAAACTTTTTTAATTTTTTTATGCTAAACTTTTAGCTATTATTTATTTTAAAAATGCGCATGCGCTTATATATAATGTTTTTTAGCTAAAAAACTAAATCTTTTAAGCTTTTATTTATTTTAACAAAATAATTTATTATAGTTTGTTTAGCACTGTTTTTAGTTTTATGCGCTATAAATATATAATATTTGCTATTATTATTAATAAACAATAAATAATATTTATAGCTTTTAACAATAGTTAGTTAAATAGCTTCTAAATTTGTTTATATTATTTTTTTTTAAATATTTTGCTTTTTTAATTAGCTTTTTTAAAATAAGCTTTTAAAATTTTGCTTAATTATAAGCAAAACAAAAAAAGTATTCAACTTTTTTAAAGTTTAAATTTATTTTTATAATTATGCAAATAATTTAAATAAAACGTTTAATGCTAAAATAATATAGCTTATAATATTAAAAAAAAGCTTATTTTTAAGCTTTTTAGTTATATATATTTAATTATTTATTGTTATAACTAATATTAGTTTTTTTAGCTTTATAGCTTTATAAATTATTTTTAATGCATACTTTTATTACTTTTGTTTTATAAAAGCTAGCTTTTTTTTATTATAAACTTATAAGAAAAAATTTTGTTTATATATATTAATTTTTATAACTTTATAATTTATATAATTGCAAAAAGTATATTTGTTAAAATAGCTTTTGCTATAATAAAACTGCTTTTTTAATATAATTTTTAAAGAGAATGCTGGAATAAAAAGTGTGTATTTAATAGTTAACTTTATTAGCGCTTTTTTAAGTAAGCGTAAATTATATTTAATAATTTTAACTTTTTTTATAGTTATAGCGCTACTTTTAATAAAAATAATAAAAGCTTTGCTTTTAGCTTTTAAATTAATAAAAATGCTTTTAACAAATTTTGTTTTTTTGTTTTTGATTTTAATGTTTAATTTAGTGTTAAACAAAAGTTTTTTATATAGCTTTGTTATTTAAAACGTGCTTAAGCTTATATAAACGCTTAAAATGTTTTTTGCTTTTTAAATAAAGGTTTAAGCAATGCTTTTTTTAGCAATAGCTTGGTTATAAAACTTTATAAGTTTAATAAAATTTGTAAAGTTTATAATAACTAAATAAATACAAGCATTATTTAATTTAACAAAAGGGCTTTAAGTTTTAATTAGCTTTTTAAAAACGTTAGTTTAATATTAAGTAACGTATAACACAAGCTACTAGGATATATAAGCTATTAAAACACTTTTTTGCACTTTTATATATATAAGTTAAATAATTTAACTATAATATATTAAATTAATTAAATTTAATTAAATATATTATTGCTAAATGTTTTTATAGCATTTTAATAAGTTTGCGCATTATGCTTAAGCTTGCTATATGTTTTATATTTTTGTACGCGCGCTATACTAGCTTTTATATAACAACTACTTGTACATATTTTATTTAAAATTTACGTTTTAACAGCTTGTTCAGTTTTAAAATTTTGTTTTTGTTATATAATAAATAACTTTTTATTTTGAATATGTTTATTTTTTGTACGGCGGCGTTAGCTAAATTTATAGTTTGCTGTTTAAAATGTTACGTTTTTTTTTTTTAATAATTAAACTTTGTATACAAATAATGTTATACTTTTTATAACTTAGTTAATAGCTTTTAAAATAGTTTTTAGCAAGCTATTTTAATGCTGTATAACTTTTTTTTTAATATAATTAGTTTAAAATTATATATTTTTAATATTGTATAAAGTTTATAATTTTTAAAAAAGTAAATATTTTTTAGCTAATAATAATAACTTAAATAATGTTTTAGTTAGTAATTTTGTTTTAAACTATAAAATTATATAATTTAGATTATATAAAACTAATTTAATGTTTTAAAAACTTTTTTAAATATTAAATTTAGTTATAAATGCTTTATACGCTTAATAAAACGCTGCAAAAAAATCTTTTTTTTTAATATATATAATATATATTTATATTAATTTGTTAATTTTTTTTACGTATATACGTTTTAATAAGCTAAAACAATTAATATTAAAAAGTTAAAAACGATATAACAAATAAAAAAGCATACAAAAAGTAATAATATTATAGTTTTTAATATATAACTTAAATTTAATAAAGTAGTAGCTTTTATAACTGTTAAAAATTAGTAAGCAGTAAATATTTTTTGTATAACGTACAATATGTTTATTAAAATGTTAAATTTAATTAAAACTTTATTTATTTGTTATTTAGCTGTTTTTTGTTATTATAATAACTTAATTAAACAATAATTTATTGTTTTTATATTATAATAAAAAATAATTTTTTTTCGCTAAAATAATATATAGCAAAATTATATAATTATATAATTTAACATTTTAAATAACAGACAACTATTTTTAATTGCTTTAATATATAGCTTTTAGTTGTTTATGCTGGTTAAAAGTTATAACAACTATTTTAAATAATATTTTGTTTATTATAAAACTAGTTTTATTAAAATTATAAATATTTTTTTTAATAATTTTAAATTTTGTTATTATAAGTTGTATAAGCTTAAACTATTTTTAGTATACGTTAAAATTTTTATAAAAAACTTGCTAATAATTAATTTTTTAATTAAAACGCGTATAAAAAATAAATTATTATTATACAAAGTTTAAAGCTTAGTTAATACTAATTATAGTTGTGTTATATGCGCGCAAAAAAAAATTAGCTATATTTTTAACACTATTTAATTAAAGCAAAAACGATTATAAAATTAAATCTATTATATATTATATAATAGTTTGCTTTTTAAGTTTTATTAATTTTTGTTTAACGCTTAATATAATTGCTTTTGTTAAACAACTTTGCTGTTGCATATAAAATGTTGTATAAAAAATATTATATATAGTTGTAGCACGCTAAATAAATAATTTTAGGTCGCGTTATATAGCTTGTAATATAAGCTTTACATTTTTTTTTTGTACAATAGCAGCATTATTAGTTGTTAAATAATTAATGTTTTAAAAATATATATGTAAAAATTAAAAAAGTGTTTTAGTAGCTTGTATGTTCTGGTAGCTTGTATTATACGTTAAGCTAATTATTGTTTTTTTTATTAAAACAGTTTTTAATAATATAATTTTAATTGTTATAATTATAATATTTTAGGCTTTTTTTTTTTTTTTAATTTTTGTTTTTGCTTTTTTTGTTATTATTATTATTATGCTTGTAGCTTTTGCAATTTTTATAGTTTTTACGGCTGCTATATATGTTTTAATTTTTTTTAGCTGCGTTAAAGCTTTTTAAAAGTGTAGTAAATAGATTTTTTATTGCCAAAAAACTTTTTTTTAACTTTTTTTTTTTAAAATTGCTATAAAACTTATTAATAAAGTTTTAAAAAAAATATTTACATGTTTTTATAACTTTTATAATAATATAATGCTAACTAATAGCTTTGTTTTTAATTGCAAACAAAAATAAAGTAGCTTTTTAATTGTTTAAAAATTTTTTGTTATTAACTTTATATTAGCATAATAAGCTTATTTATTTAAATATAAATATAATAAGATTTTTGCTATTATATTTATAATTAATAAAATTATTTTATAAATCTTTTTAATAAATTTAGCTATTTATATTATATATAATGCTAAAGATTTTTAATATTTTGCTGCTTTTTTTAATATTTTTTATTAAGTTAAAAGGTATAGCTTTATAAATGTTAATAATTGCTTATGCTAATATAAGTTTGTTATAATTGCTAATAAATAAGCTAATAATATAATTTATTGCTTTTAAAAATAAGTTTAAATTTTGCTAATATATTAGCTAGTTTTTTAAACTTAAAAAATAGTTTTGCTTATTAAAAAAAAATTTTAATTATTATTATTTAAGTTTTGCAATAAGTTAAGCTTTTTTAAACTTTTTGCTATTACTTTTTTTTTTAAAAGTATAAAGCTTTTTTTTTATTTTTTAGATTTAATGTTTAATATTGCTATTAAAGCTAAAATTAAACAAGTTAAATAAGTTTAAAAGCTTAAAGCTAAATTTTAAAATTATAATTATTTAGTTAATTTTTTTATATTTTTTATAATTAACATTTTTTTTAATAAATTAATAAGCATTGTTATTGTTATTATAGCTTAATTTAAAGCTAATAAACAATTTTTTACTTTTTTTTACGCTTAAAAAAGCGCTTTTATTTTTATATAAAGCTTTTTTTAAAATGTTGCTTTTTATAATATAATTAAAGTTAAAAAACATTTTTAACAAAAAAAAAAGTTTGTAATATATAACTGTAGTATTGTTTTTTATGCTAATTAATTGCTTTTGCAGTTTTTGCAATAAAAAATATAATAAAAAAGCAGTAGTTGCGCTGCTTTTTAATAAAAGTATAACTATTTTTATTTTAAAAGTTTTTTTAAAATAAGCTATTATTTGCTTTTTGTAGCAGTTAAACTGCAATTAATGTTTACTTTTTAAAGCGGCAACAGCTTTTTTGTACTATTTTTACAAGTTAAACATTTTAATTGTATAATTAAGTTTTATATTTTTTTTTTAAAAGATTTTGTAGTTAAATCTTTTTTAACTTTAGTTTGCAGCTTTTTATAAATAAGCTAAGTTCTTTTTTTTAGCTTTTAGTGCTAACTAAGCATTAATTTGGTTTTAAAATATTTTGCTTAAAAAATAATTTAGGCGTATAGTTTTTTTAAATAAATAGCTTATTATATTTTGTTAACAGTTTATTGTAATAGCTTTTTGTTTAATTAACAGCATATATTTGCGTTAACTTAAAACATTTAAATATTAAACGATTTATAAACTATATAAATAATTAGTTTAATTAAAAATGCTTTTTAAATGCAAATTAATTTTAATAATTTGTTAATTATTATATAAAACTAATTATTATAATATTAGTAAAACAATACTATATTTTCTAATTTGCATAGCTAACTATAAAAAAAAAGTAATAAGTTTAAAAAATAAAAGTATTTTGCTTACCAAAGGTGGGTGTGCGCAGTACGGGACCTACTTTAACCCTAGCAACCAGTTCCTATTATAAGCTGCACTTATAATAGGTTAATAGTCCTAGTCTTTATAAGCTATACAGTGCTATTTATTTATATAATGGCTATTGCTAACAATAATATTAGTTTTTGCTTTTATTAATAATTTAAGTTTTTTTATTTTTTAAATTTTTTTTAACTTAAACTATTATATACTTATTAGTTTTTTTTATAATATTTTATAAATAGTTTTAAAATCTTGTTTTTGTTTTATTTAATCGTTTTTAATAGTTTAATATTATATAACCTATAACACAAGCTAGTTTTGCACACAAGCAAGTTTTGCATTTTTTTTGAAGTACTTTGTAAGCTAATTTTTTATACAAAGGTACTTACTTTACTTTTTAATAACTTTGCGAAAAAGGGTCGTACAACAAAATAATTAGTACTATTAGATTTGCAATGAAATAACGAATTTAATAACATTTTATTTTATTTTCTAACTATTTTATTTAAAGCGTTATTAAAAACTACGCTAAAATAATCCCTGCAATTTTGTTTTTTTGAAGCTATACGCTCAAATAAAATAGCTACAAAATAAAAGAAAATACTATTAAATTCGTTATTTCATTGCAAATCTAATGGTATTAATTATTTTGTTGTACGACCCTTTTTCGCAAAGTTATTAAAAAGTAGAGTAAGTACCTTTGTATAGAAAATTAGCTTACAGAGTACTTCAAAAAAAGTGCGAAACTTGTTTGTGTGCAAAACTAGCTTGTGTTATAGGTTATACTTTTTTTAAATTAATTTTGTTACTGCGTTTTTAAGCTATTTTAAATCATTTTAATAATTATACTACTTATATTTGCAATTTTTTTTAATTAATCGTTATTTATAAAATTATTGTTAATGTTTACAGTTTTATAAATAAAAGTTATTATTTTATGCTTTTTTTTTTATAATTTATTTATTTTTATAAATTTTATAATTACTAGCATTTTTTTAGCAAAAATATTTTATATTTTATATATATACTAATTTTTTATACATAAATATATTTTGCATTTTTAATATAGTTTTAAATATATATTACATTTTTTAACATATTTTATTTGTTGCTATTATTTAATAGTTTATTTTATTTAAATTTTTATTATAAATATTTTTATCGTTTTAAAGTTTTTTTTGTTTTATAATTGTTTAAACTTTTTATACTTTTTTATATAATGCTTTTTTTAACTGTAGTTAAAACATTTAATTTAATTTCGGTTTTTTTAAAAGCTTTATAATGTTTACAGCTTTAAGTTTTATTAGTTTTAAATATGTTTTTGTTACTATAATTTATATTTTTTAAGTTTGTTTTATATTAGCTATAAAATTTAATTTTTAAAATTTTTTTTACTGTTGTTTTTTAAATAAATAATTTTTAATTTTAATTGCTTTAACTATATACTTTTTAAAGTTTTTTAATTAATTATTTTTATAAAGTTTATTTTAAACTACATTTTTTAGTTTTTTGCAAAAAATTGCTATTAATATATTGTTATTATTTTATAAAGTTTATAATATTAGTTTGCAAAACTTTGTTACATATTTATATACCAGTTTGGTTTGTTTAATTTTTAATAGTTATTATTTAGCTTACTGCTTTTTTTTCAAATTGCTATACATATTTATTAAAGCTTTAACAAATTTGTTTATATTTTTAAATACATTTTTAGTTTTAACGCTTTAGTTATTTTTTTTTGTTTTTATATATTTTTTTATTTCTAGTTTAAACTATTTTAATACACTTTTTACTAAAAATTTTACTGTATAAAAAACTTTTCTTTATAATGTTTAACATAAACTTTAACTTAAATTAGAAATTTTTTAAAATTTTTTTAAAATTTTTTAAACTTGTTTAATTTGTTAAGCTTATATTATTTAATTTTAAACACATTATTAAATTAATTTTTAAATTATTAGTTTGCGCGTTATATAATAATAACTTATTTATTAAAATGTTAATTTGTTAATTTAAATTAGTTAATTTTTGTTTATAACTAATTTAAAACATAAGTTACTACTTTTAAAATTAGTTTTATTAATTTTACTATTTTGCTTTACACTTACGCAATACTATATAACACTAAATAAATTAATATACTATACAAATAAACAGTTTGCACAAATTAAACGGTTTAGTCTTTATACTTTTATACGCCCTATTTTTTATTACTATTTTTATTACTACTAATAATAGCGCATACTATAAAAAAAGCAGACTTACAGCTTATATTACAAGCTTTTTAAAATAACTTAAAATTATTTTTTACTTTTGCAACAAAAATTCATAACGTTTTTTATACAACGTTAAGCTATTAATAACATAATTGCAAGCTAAAACAAAATTTATTTTCTTTTACATAAAAATTAATTAACTTTAAAAAAAATACTATTATATAATATATAATTAATTTAAATTTGCAATTGTTTTTTTTTTTAGTTAAACAATATTAAAAAATATAGCTAACCAATTGTTATATGCATATAACGCGCTTAAATTTAGCGTTAACTAAGCTTTAAACTTTATATAATAATAATTAAGCTTTTAAACATGTTTTAATTAAAAAATTAATTATTAATAAGTTTTTTATAAAAATCTTAACGCATATTAAATGTAATTTAGCTTTATACAAAACATAAAACAAAAATATAATATAATAAAAAAAAATATTTATAACTTTAATAAAATTAGCTTTATTATAAACAAATTATTATTTAAAATAGTTGTTATAACGTTTAACTAATATAAAAAACTAAAATTTAGCTAGCAAAGCAATTATAATTTATTAAATATACTTTAAAATATTAATTTATACAAATATATAGTTTTGCTATATATTATTTTAATAAACAAAACTTATTTGTTATTTTAATATATAAATAGCTAATTATTTAATAATTAAAAATTATAACTATTAAAAACAGCTAAATAACAAACAAACAAAGTTTAAATTAAATTAAATATTTTAATAAATATATAGCTAATTATATAATAAATAATTATTGCTTATTAATTTTTAACAGCTACAAAAGCTATTATTTTATAAAATTTAAGCTATATTATAAAAATTATAACATTATTACATTTTATATGTTTGCTTACTTGTTATATTAGCTTTAGCTTTTTAATATTAATTGTTTTAGCTTATTAAAACGTATATATAACAAAAAAATTATTAATTTAATTTAAGCCTATATTACTTATATTGTAAAAAAAGTTTTTTTTGCTGCGTTTTATAAAGCGTATAAAGCTTTTATAACCGAATTAAACATTTAAGCAAGCTTTAAAAAAAATTAAACTTGTTTTATATAACTTAAATTATATAATTTTACAGTTAAAAATCAAATTGCTAATTAAAACATTTTTGCAGTTATTAAACAAGCCTTTGCTTGTTTAACATTTAAAAACTTTTTAAAACATAATAAAAACGCAATTATAAGCTTAATATATATATATAAAAGTTGTATAATATTAAAATAACTTGCTAACTAATATTTTGTTTATAATTAACTAAATTACAAAAAGTATAACGCTGCATTATTAAAAAAAAAATTGCAACACTATAAAAAGCAAATAAAATGTTTAGCTAACGTTGTTATATAAAAAAAAAACGTATATAAAAAAACAAATCACTTATTATACAAAAAGGACAAGATTTTAAAACCAAGCGGACTGTTAAAAACCAAATAACAAAAAAAAAAGCAGCACGCTAACAGCGTTATAAAATATGCAGCAAGCTTAAGCATAATGCGCGCACTTGTTAAAACAATATAAAATTATTTAATAAAAATAATTCTAATTAGTTTTAATTAATTTTTTATGTTATAGTTATAAATATAATAAAATATTATTAAAAAGTAAACTTTTTTATAATAAATTTTAAAAACTAAATTATAAGCTTAAATTAAACAGTAAAATAAAAAAAAAACTATTGCTAAATATAAAAAAAACTTTTTATATTTTTATAATATTTTTTTTTTATACATTTTTTAAATATTTTAAATACCTTTTAATAAAAACCTATTTTAAGTATTTTAAATACTTTTAAATAAAAACTTATTCTAAGTATTTATTATATAACTTTTACGCTTATAATTAGCTGTAGCGTATCTTTAAATTTAGCTTTTTATTAGGTTTATAACTGCGTTAAATCTTCCTTTTAAGCCGTTTTCCCGTTGGTTTATAACAGTTAAGTTTAATAAATTAGTTAACTATTATAAATATTATATTAGTAATAAATTTATAATAAAATATTTTAAATAATTTAATAATAAAGTTTATAAATATTAAAAAAGTATTTAAAGCATTATATTTTTAATAATGTTTTGCTTTAAATTTAAAACAAATAATATATTTAGTTATATAGTTATAAACATTTGCTTTTATAATTTGTTAATAAAACTTTTATTATAATAGCTTTAATATATAATTTTAACTAAAGTATTTAGCTATGAAATTATTATAATATAGTTTAATAAGCTAAAAATAAATAAATTTTTTTTTAAAAAATATAAGCTTTATTTTTATATTATAATAAAATTTTTTTTAATAAACTATTAAAACTATATAAGCTATTTATTTAAAAGTTGTTTATATAGCTAATAATACTTAAAAAAAAATTTTAAATTTAAAAAATTAAGTTTTAAAAGTTTTTATTATTTGTAGTTATATGCGCATAATAATATATAATTGCTTATATAAAAACAGTATGTTTTGCAGCTAATTTAATAATAAAAATCTTTTTTGCAAAAGTTTTAAAAATATAATTTTTTATTTTAACAAAAAAAGTAAATTAGCATTTTAAGCTTTATAAACTATATAATTAAAGTAACATAAAAGCGCATTAGCTCTATTTTCTTTGCTTTTTTAATATTTAATAATAAAGTTAAAAAAAGCTAAATATATATATTATTAAGCTTATTTATTATTTAATTTAAATGTTTTTATAAAAGTTTATAAATTAGTATAATTAATTAAAACTTTAATAAATAATTTTTTGTTTTATAAATAGTGCTGCTAATGTTTAAAACATTTTATAATAACAAGCATTTTTTAATTAAAAATATTATATTTTGTTTTTATATTATTAAACATATAAAAATAAAATAAAACAAGTTGCTATTATTTTTAATTATTTTTTTGTAATAATATTTTTATTAGCGCTATTTTAAAAACATCGGTTTTTATTAATATTTGCTTTTTAAAATTAAAATATATAAAAAAAATAGCTTTTTTAAATAAATTTTTTAGCTTATTAAAAGTTGTATATATTAAATTATTTAATAAAATTTAACTTTTTTTTGTTTTAGTTATGCTTTTTTTTAAATATTTAGTTAGTAAAGCTATAATTTAAATATTGTTATAATTTATAATAAAAACAAAAAAGTAGTTAATTTTAAATAATATTAACACAGCTAAAATTTATTTTAATTTTTTTTGTTAAATATAATATATTTTAAAAAGTTAAAATTTTTTTAACAAAACTAGCATTTAAAAAGTTTAATATATAGTTTTGCTTTTTATAGTTTTTAAATAACGTTTTATATATATTTTATGTAAAGCTTTTTATTTATTAAAAATATAAATATATTATTTATATATATAAAACAAAAAATATTTAAAATATTATTAAATGCTTTTTATATATAATTTAAAAAATTAGCAAAAGCATTATATAAACTTATAAACATAACAAAAAATTTATAATAATTATATTTAATATAACAACCTATTTTTTACTTAATATTTTTTTAAATTTATATATAATAATAAACGTTTTTAAAATTAATTTTAATAAAAACTTTAGTATAAAACAGCTTATTTAATATTTTTAAAATAAAATAAAAAATAAAACAATTTTTTATTATAACTTTATTAAGTTTTTTATAGTTAATATAT
This sequence comes from Xylaria digitata, assembly GCA_022495195.1. Taxonomy (NCBI): domain Eukaryota; kingdom Fungi; phylum Ascomycota; class Sordariomycetes; order Xylariales; family Xylariaceae; genus Xylaria; species Xylaria digitata. The sequence goes on from MU377232.1 coordinate 32,668, forward strand.
AAATATAAGCTTTTATTTTTTTTTTAAATACAAAAAAAATTAAAATGTTAATAAGATTTTTAAATTTATATATTTTTTTATTTTTTAATATTTTATTAAGCTAAGTTTATAAAGCTTTTAGCTTATTTTATATTAAAAAATATATAAAATAATAAAAAATTATAATATTGTTTTATAAATTTATTATAAAATTATTGCGCTTAAAATAAAAAAATTAGCTAACGTATTTTTTATTTAAATAAGTTATTTAATTAAACAAGTTATATTTTACAACTTTTTGTATAATTAACTTTAACTATTAAGATTTTAATTTATTAAACGTTTTTATACTATTTTAATAAGTTTACATATTATAGCTAGGTTTGTTATAAAGCTTATAGCGCTAAGCGCGTGTTTTTTTTTTTTTGTATAACAATTATTTTAACAATTTTTACAGTTTTTTTGTTTAACTACGTTTTAGGGTTGGCAAATTAGTATGTAGTCCATATACTACAGTGTAGTATACTACAGTAATATTAGTATTAGTACGTACTACATGTAGTAATATTACAATACTAATATAGTATTTTATTTTATTGTTATTTTTTATTTTTTTATTTAAAAAACAATTATTATTATTTATTAAAATTAAAATTACTATATTATTAGTTAAATATTTTAATTAAAATTAATAAAATTTAAAAAATATATTAAAATATTTATATTATAATAATTATTATAATAACTATTATAACGTTACTTATAAGTTAATAACGCACTATAAGTTAGTAACGCACTTTTTATTAACTTTTTATTTTTTTACTTTATTTATATATTATTTTATAACAACATAATAGTTTAAAAATCTAAAAAAGCTGATTTGCAGCTAGCAATTTAAGCTAAAAAACGCAACTTTAAACTTTCTTTTTGCAAGCTTGCTTATATTTATAACGTTTTCAACTATATATTAAAGCAAAAAATTAATAGCAACGCGTTTTACTACGTTATAAACGTTATAAAGCAAAATTTAGTAATGTTTAAAAAAAAAATTATTGCTAAACATATTTTTAAGCTAAATGCATAAACGTTTTTGTTTTAGCTTTATTATGTTTAAAAAATAGCTAATATTTTTTAACGTAAATATAACGCGTTAAAAATTAACGTTAACTAAGCTTTAAACTTTATATAATAACAACTTAACTTTTAAACGCGTTATAATTGCTAAATTAATTATTAATAAGCTTTTAACAAAAATTTTGCAAGTTATTACAAATAGTTTAGCTTTATAAAACGTATAATTAACAAATATAATATATAAGTTAAAAATATTTACAATTTTAATAAAATAAAGTTTTTAATAAGCAAAATAACTACTAAAATAGTTGTTATAAGCTTTAAAAAATGTAAACATTTTTAATAAGCTAAGCTTAAAAATAAAAAATAAGTTATTATAAACTAAGCTATTAATTTTTAAAGTTAAATAATGCTGTTATATATTATTTTTTTAAACAAAGTTTATTTTGCGTTTTAGTATTGCAATATTATTTTATTATTAAACTAAATTATAAACTTTTTAAATAATAGCTAAACTAATAATAATATAAGTGTTAGCTAAACAAAACATTTTAATAATTATATTTAAAACTAATTTAAAAATAGTTATCGCTTTTTAATTTTAAATAATTATAAAAACTATTATTTAATACAATTTAAAAAATATTATTAGTTTAACAATATTATTACGTTTTATATGCTTGTTTATTTATTGTATAAGCTTTAGCTTTTTAATTTAGTTTTTTTTAATATTTTAAAACGGCGTTATAATAAACATATTAAAAGTTTAATGCAGCGTTATTAAACTTATATTAAAAAGCAAAACTTTTTTGCAAGCTTTATGTATACATTTATATATGCATTTATTAAACAAAATATTTAATTAAGTTTTAAAGCAGTTAAAATTATGCTTTTAAATATAAATAAAGTTATATTTGCGTTAAATATTTAAAAAAAAAAACAAATAAAACACTTTTTTTAAACTTTAAATTATTATTTTAATTTTAAAATTTAAAAATGCTTACTGTTATATTAAAAACTAAACAGTAATTAATTTTTATTAAAACTAAAATTAAAAATTATTTTTTAAGCTTGCTAATTAAAATTTTAAATTTTATTAACTTAATTATAAAAGTTATACAAAAATTAATATATAAAAATGCTTTTTTGCAACAAAAAAACAAAAAGCTTTATAAAACTAATTATATTTTAAACAAGCGTTATAAAACTAAAAACAAACAACTATAAAATAAAAAACTTTTTATTATAACTAACATTTAAGTTTTATAAAAATTTAAAAACAATAAAGTAATTAAATTAAATAATAAAGCTAAAAATAATTGTTTAATAAAAAAAGTATAAACAAGTTAATAACGCTATAACATTTGTAATAAGCTTAAACATAATGTGCAAACTTGTTAAATAAAAGTAAAAACATTTAATAAAAAAACTATAATTAATTTAATTAATTTATATATGTTATAGTTAAATTATTTAAGTTAGCGTATAAAAAGTGCTAAAAAATGCGTTATTAACTTATAATGCGTTATTAACTTATAAATAACGTTATAAAGTTTGTAATTTTTAAAAAAGTAAGTGTTTTTTAGCTAATAATAATAATTTAAGCGGTATTTTAGTTAATAATTTTGTTTTAAGCTATAAAATTATATAATTTAAATTGTATAAAACTAATTTAATACTTTAAAAACTTTTTTAAATGTTTAATTTAGTTATAAATGCTTTATATATTTAATAAAACGCTGCAAAAAAATCTTTTTTTTTAATATGCGTAATATATACTTATATTAATTTGTTAATTTTTTTTGCATACATATGTTTTAATAAGCTAAAACAACTAATATTAAAAAGCTAAAAACAATATAACAAATAAAAAAGCATACAAAAAGTAATAATATTATAATTTTTAGCATATAATTTAAATTTAGTAAAATAGTAGCTTTTATAACTATTAAAAATTAGTAAGCAATAAATACTTTTTGTACAACGCGCAATATGTTTATTAAAATGTTAAATCTAATTAAAACTTTGTTTATTTATTGTTTAACTATTTTTTATTGTTATAATAACTTAATCGGACAATAATTTGCTGTTTTTATATTATAATAAATAAAAAAATTTTTGCTAAAATAATGTATAATAAAACTTGTTTTTAATTGTTTTATTTTATGTTTATTTTTTAGTTTAAAATGTTTGCTTTTAAATTTTTTTGCTTTTAATATAAATAACTTTAAAATTAAATTATAATAAAAACTTTGCTTATTTAATTTATTACTTATTTAAAACTTTAGTTATTATAAACATAATTAAGTTTTTATAATTTAAATGTTTAAACTATAGTTATAAGCTTTTTGTTTAATATTAAATAGTTTGTTATTAGTTTTAAAAAAAATTAAAAAAAAATATTACTAAGTATAACTTTTTGTTTTTATTTTATTACTTTAGTTGTTTATTTATTACTATATTATATGCGTTAATTTTAACTTTAAATTTTTTGTTTAAATTTAATAATTGTATTATTAATTTTATAAAAATTGCTTTTTTAATTTGTTTAAACGCTTTTTGCTTTTTTGCTTTTTATTTAAATACTGCATTTTTTTTTAATAAGTTTGTAAATAATGCTACATATTTTTTAAATTTTGCAACTAAAAGTTATATATAGTTAATAAATTTTATAAACAATTTTATATTTTTAATGTTGTTTAATATAAGTTATTTTTTTATTGCTTTAATTATAAATTTTAAAAAGTTTACTTTTTATATATAAAACTTGCTTTTATTAAAATAAACTTTTAGTTTAACGTATAACACAAGTATTTTAAACATATAAGCATTTTAAACATTTTTTTATACTTTTGTACAAAAAAACTTAATAATTTAACAACAATATAAAAAATCAATTAAAACTATTTAGAATTGTTTTTGCTAGCTATTTCTGGCTTATTTTTATACGTATAAGCATTATGTCCAAGCTTTTTGCAAATTTTACAGCTTTGTTTACGTATAATATTTGCTTTTATATAACAATTATCTAACTGCACTTTATTATTTATTTGCTTTTTAACAGCTTTTTTAGTTTTTTAATCTTGTTTTTTTTGTATAGTAAATAATTTTTTTGCTTAAATCTGTTTGTTTTTTATATAACAATGTTAGCTTAGTTTTTGATTTGCTTTTTAAAGTTTAGCTACTTTAGTTTGTAATAATATAACTTAGTGCTTTAACATATTTGTTTTTTTTGCAATCGAATTAATTGCGTTTAAAATAGCTGTTAAAAAGCTACTTTAGTATTATATAACCTTGTTTTTAATGTATTTAGCTTACAATTTAGTGTTTTTAATATTGTACAATATTTTTAACTTTTAAGTTTAAAGCTTGTTAAATAATTTTAAAAGTATTTTAGTTGGATTTTTTAATAAAAGTTGCAAAATAACATATATAAAATTGTATAAAACAAAGCTAAACTTTTTTTAACTTTTTTAAATGTTTTGTTTAGTTATTAAAACGTTATATGCAGCATAAAATAACTTTAGAAAATCTTTTTTACTAACATAAATAATATAAACTTAAGCTAATTTGTTAATTTTTTTGTTATACGCTTATTTTAAAAAATTAAAACATTTAATATTAAAAAGCTAAAGTTTATATAATAAATAAAAAAGCATGCAAAACATAATAATATTGTATTGTTTAACATATAATTTAAATTAAACAAAGTAATAGCTTTTGTAGCTATTTAAAATTAAAAAGCAGTAATAACTTTTTGTATAATTAATTATATATTAATTAAAATGCTTAATTTAATTTAGACTTTTTTTATTTGTAGTTTAATTATTTTTTGTTATTGCAATTTTTTAATTTAGTAGTAATCTAGTGTTATATTAAAAAAAAAAGTAAGTAATTTTAGCTAAAATAATATAAAGCGGCAAAAAATAGCTGTACAAAAAAAACAGCTTAAATAATTATAGCTTATTTTTAATTATTTTGTTATATAGCTTTTAATTATTTATGTTTTTTAAACAAAGTTATAACTATTTTAAATAACATTTTTTTTTATTATAAAGCTTGTTTTGTTAAAGTTATAAATATTTTTTTTTAAAATATTTTTAAACATAATTATATTTTGTATAAAAATAAACTATGTTTAATATATATTAAAATTTTTATAAAAAACTTGCTAATAATTAATTTGGCGATTAAAATGCGTACAAAAGTTAAATATTTGTTATACAAAGTTTAAAGCTTAATTAATTTTAATTAAAAGCGTATTGCGTTTATATAATAGTTAGTTGGTTATATTTTTTATATTATATAATTTTAGCAGAAATGTTTGCGTATTTAAGTTAAGTATGTATTGTACGACTGCTTTTTTTTCGAATTTTAATAATAAACATGTTTTTAGGCGTATTGTACGCTTCGATTAAATCTTGGCGCGTTTTATAAAAAAGGTTGAAAATAGTACATTATAGATTTTTGCAGCGCGCTGCAAAAATAATTTTTTGTTGCGTTTTAAAGCTTAGATAACAAGCTGCATATCTTTTTTTTTATATAATAATGCTATTGTTAATAGTTAAAATATTATTAAAAACAAATGTATGTACAAAAGTATAAAAAAGTGTTTAAAATGCTTATGTTATACGTTAGCATTTTATAATACTTTAAATATTTTTTTTATATATTTTTTACATTTTTTTTAAAGTTTTTAAATAAATTAAAATGTTATTTAAATAAACTATTATAATTTAATTTAAATAGTTTTATAATATATTTGTAATTATTTTTTAAAAACTTGTTAATGTATTAATAAGCTTAAATAGTATTACTTAATACTTATATAGCTTATAAAGTATTTTAAATACTGTTTTTTATTTTTTTATTATTATTATTTGTATTTAATAATAAACGTTTAACAAATTTAGCGTTATAAACTATTTTGCTTTATAAAATTAATTTTTTAAATTGTTAATTTATAACAATAGTTTTGCAAATTTTTATATTATAAAGTTTTTATAACAATAATTAACTATTAATTTTTATTTTGGTTTTTTATTTTTATTTTGTTTTTTTTAGTATTTATAAAATTAAGTATTTTGTTAATAATTATAACAATTAAATAAAAAAAAATTTTAAATTTATTTTTACATATTAGTTTAATTTTTATAACTAATTTTAATTTATTTAATATATTAAAAAATGTTTTAAATATTATTTTTTTTAAAAGTATATAACGCATCCCACAAGCTAGTTTTGCACACAAGCAAGTTTCGCACTTTGGCTTAGCGTACCCTGTAAGCTAATTTATATGCAGGGGTACTTACTCCTCTTTATTATAACTTCGCAAAAAAAGGTTGTACAATAAAATAATTAGTACTATTAGATTCGTAATGAAATAGCGAATCTAAGAGTATTTTCTTTTATTTTCTAGCTATTTTATTTGGGCGTATAGCATTAAAAAACAAATTTGCAGGGATTATTTTAGCGTAGTGTTCAATAACGCTTTAAATAAAATAGCTAGAAAATAAAAGAAAATATTATTAGATTTGTTGAATGGGCTTTGTACAATATTGTACGTTAAACATACGCATAGAATAAAATACAATTTATTGTATTATATTTATTTAACGTATAACACAAGCTACTGGGACATACAAGCTACTAGGACACTTTTTTGTACCTTTGTATATATAAGTTAAATAATTTAATTACAACATATTAAATTAATTAAATTTAATTGAATATATTATTGCTAAATGTTTTTATAACATTTTAATAAGTTTGCGCATTATGCTTAAGCTTGCTATATGTTTTATATTTTTGTACGCGCGCTGCATTAGCCTTTATATAACAATTATTTATACGTATTTTATTTGAAATTTGCGCTTTAATAGCCTGTTTAGTTTTAAAATTTTGTTTTTGCTGTATAATAAATAACTTTTTATTTTGGATATGTTTATTTTTTATATAGCAACGTTAGCTAAGTTTGTAGTTTGCTGTTTAAAATATTACGTTTTTTTTTTTTAATAATTAAACCTTATATATAAGTAGTATTATACCTTTTGTAATTTAGTTAACAGTTTTTAAAATAATTTTTAGCAAGCTATTTTAGTGCTATATAACTTTTTTTTTAATATAGTTAGCTTAAAATTATATATTTTTAATGTTATATAAAGTTTGTAATTTTTAAAAAAGTAAATGTTTTTTAGCTAATAATAATAATTTAAACAATGTTTTAGTTAATAATTTTATTTTAAGCTGTAAAATTATATAATTTAAATTATATAAAACTAATTTAATGCTTTAAAAACTTTTTTAAATGTTTAATTTAGTTATAAATGCTTTATATGTTTAATAAAATGTTATAAAAAAATCTTTTTTTTTAATATGTATAATATACACTTATATTAATTTGTTAATTTTTTTTACGTACGCATATTTTAATAAGCTAAAACAACTAATATTAAAAAGCTAAAAACAATGTAACAAATAAAAAAGCATATAAAAAGTAATAATATTGTAGTTTTTAGCGTATAATTTAAATTTAATAAAGTAGTAGCTTTTATAACTGTTAAAAATTAATAAGTAGTAAATACTTTTTGTATAACGCGCAATATGTTTATTAAAATGTTAAATCTAATTAAAACTTTGTTTATTTGTTGTTTAGCCGTTTTTTATTGTTGCAATAACTTAATTAAATAGTAATTTGCTGTTTTTATATTACAATAAAAAATAATTTTTTTTTGCTAAAATAATATACGGCAGAATTATATAACTATATAATTTAACACTTTAAATAACAAACAACTATTTTTAATTGCTTTAATATATAGTTTTTAGTTATTTATGCTAATTAAAAGTTGTAACAACTATTTTAAATAATACTTTGCTTATTATAAAACTAGTTTTGTTAAAGTTATAAATATTTTTTTTAATAATTTTAAATTTTGTTATTATAAGTTATATAAGCTTAAACTATTTTTAATATACGTTAAAATTTTTATAAAAAATTTGCTAATAATTAATTTTTTAATTAAAATGCGTACAAAAAGTAAGTTGTTATTATATAAAGTTTAAAGCTTAGTTAATGCTAACTGCAGTTATGTTATATGCATGCAAAAAAAAATTAGCTATATTTTTAACATTATTTAATTAAAGCAGAAACAATTGTAAAACTAGATTTATTATATATTATATAATGGTTTGCTTTTTAAGTTTTATTAATTTTTATTTAGCGCTTAGTATAATTGCTTTTGCTAAACAATTTTGCTGTTATATATAAAGTGTTATATAAAGAATATTATATATAGTTGTAGCATGCTAAATAAATAATTTTGGGTTGTATTATATAGCTTATAATACAAACTTTACATTTTTTTCTTTATATAATGGCAGCATTATTGGTTGTTAAATAATTAATGTTTTAAGAATGTATATATAAAAATCAAAAAAATGTTTCGGTAGTTTGTGTGTTCTGGTAGCTTATGTTGTACGTTATATTTTTTTATATATAAAAAGGAGGCTTTGTACAAAGCAGAGTTTTCACCTTAGGTAAAAACTCCTGCTAGCATATAAGCTAATATAATAAAGGGAATTAAGTGCGCACGTGCTAATAACCTTGTACGTAACAATAACTTTATACGTGCTTATATATACGGTTGCAACTAACACTAGTTATTTTAACACTGGCTTTTTTCTTTTTTGGTTACAACTTATTGTTGTATAAAAAGAAAGGAAAAAGTAAATTATTATACAGCTGTACGTATATAGTTTGTATAGTATTAAAAACAACTATTTAAACTTAATTAAGTTTTAAAAAAGTAGTTAAATAATTACTTTTGCATGCAAAATCAAATTAGTAGTTTATTTTTTTAATCAAATTATAAAAAATATATTATAAAGCTGCTGCTTTAATTGTACAATTAGTTTAATTAGTCGAAAATATAAATAACTAATTATAAAGCTATTGGTTTAGTTTATGCTAGTTAGAGGTTTGCTTTTATATGTTAGCAAAGTTTGCAATTTTATTAGTTTGTATAATTTTATTAGCCGTTGTACAAACAATAGAAATTATTTTCTAATTAAAGTGTATTTTTAGCTATATAAGTAGGTTAATTATATAAAAAAAGCTAATTATGCAAAAAAAAGTTTAAACATAAATACTGCTAAAATTTCTAGCTGTTTTTTATTTTTTTTATACCTTTATTCTTTTTTTTTATACGTTTTGTTTACCTTTGTTTATATATATATATATATATATATACACACATATATACACACTTGTACAATAAATACTACTTATATGTTTAATAATAATAGTTGTACGCTTATGATTATTAGCTAAAAGCCTGGCTTTAATATTATACTGCTTCTAACAAATAATTCCAACAATTGTTGGCTTTTGCATTCATTTTGCGTTAATATATATATATATATTTTTTTGTTATATATTTATTATATAATGTTATTAATAGTTTTAGTTTTTTATATATAAGCTAAAAAAGCTTAAGTTGCTATAATGCTTTCGGTTAATATTTAAATCTAAGTTTTGGCTTACAAGCTGCTAAATCTGTTTATTGCACGTATTATTTGCTGCAAAAGTTATTTTTAGGCCGTTTTTATTTAGTTGTGCAGCACTGCTGTTGCTTTATGCGAACAAAATGCTTATGCTAATTATAATAGTTTTTTGTTTTATAAATATTATTAAGTTATAAAGTTTTAAAGTAATGCTTATACAATATACGTTTAAAAATTGTATAACGCTTATTACAATTATTATGTTTAAAAAAAAGTTAAAATTAAAATGTTTATAAAAAAAATAGTTATACAATAAAAAAAATAAAAATAAATAAAGTTTGCATTGTTTTTTGTTTTTTAAAGTTTTTTTTAAAATTAATATATTTTTATATATTACTTTTATTATTATGCACTTTTTTTTTTATAATTGTTATAATTGTATATAACTATTTAAGTTTTGTTTATATATGCTTTTATTTGTATAAGTAGCTTGTTTATTAATACAAAAGTTTTTAGTGCTTAGTTTAACGTTTTTTTTATAAACGCGTTAATAAAATTATTTTTGTTATTAATTTATTATACTTTAAAAAAATTTTTTTTTTGTACAACTTTTTAAGTAATATAATATTTATTATTAAGCGCTTTTTTTGTATTATACCCAGCTTTATTAAACAGTTGTATAATAATTTTAAGTTAAAATATAAGATTGCTAAAATAAAAAGTAAACTTAGCGTAGTTATAATTTTTAAAAATATTGTATAAAAAACAATAGTGTTATTAAAGCTATTAATTATGCTGTACAATTTATTAATAAGTATGCTTTTGGTTATTTTTTTATATTTATTAAAATTTTAATATATAATGTTTTTTTCGATTTTAAAGCTTAGGTCTGCTTTTGTATAATTTTTAGTACTTAGTATAATAAAAAATCTAAATTATAAAGTTATATTAGCATTGTTAACAAAAGATTTGTTTATAAAAATAAACAGTTTTATATAATGTAGATCTAATAATATAAAAGTTAAGCTGTAGTTTAAGTTATTTATTTGTTATTTAATTTTTTTGTTTAAGTTTGCAATATTGTTTGGCTTAGAATTTATTATTTAAGCTGCGGCAATAAAATTATACGCTGCTTTTAGCTAGCAAATATTGCTAATATATGCGCTTTTTGCACGTTGCAAAATATATTGTTGCGTAAAATCTTTTGTATAAAAGTTAACCAAGTTTAATTAGTTTGTTTAGCTTTTTTGCGTTAAAATAATATTATTTTTAAGCAATAAAATAATTTGTTTGCTATTAAACTTTATAAAGTGGTTTAGTTAAAATATTTTTTTTAGTTTTGCATAAAACTTAGCTTGCTATAGTTTATATTTTTTTTTAGCTAAAAAATTAAGCGTTATAAAACTAAATATATTGTTTGTTTAAAAACTAGTAATACTAAAGTTGTGCAATAGCTTTATTATAACTAAAAAATATAAGTTGTATATAAAAACAGTTATTTTTAGTTTTTTATAATAATGTTAATAATAAGTTTTAAACTAATATAGCTTTAATTTTGCTAGTTTATATAAAGGTTGTATAATTTATAAAATTGTTTTATTAAAATATTTTAACTTTAGTTTTATTAATAATTATGTAAAGATTTTTTTAGTTAGCTTATTTTTCGATTATATATATGCTTATATAATGTTTTAAAGCTTGCTTAATATATTAAAATCGTATATTAAAAAAAAGCTTAGTACAAAAAGTAATTGTTAGCTTATTTGCTAAATAGTTAGCAATTGCATAAAAACTGTTTTTTTTTTATTATTGTTATAGCTTTGTATAATAAGTTTTAACTTTTTATATAGCTTAGTTATTTTTTTTTTTAATTTTTTATATAAAGCAGGATTTAAAAATGTAAATATTGCTATGTTTAGCTAAATCGTATTTTATAAACTAAAATATGCTTTATATAACAAGGTTATTAATTTTTATAGCGTTTAATTTTTTAAATAGGGCGCTAAGTACGTTAATTATGCTGTTTTTACATAATTTAACAGCTAAAAAATAGTTTTGTTTTTTTTTAAAAGTTAAAAACAGTTAGCTAACTTGTTATACAAAAGTTGTATAAAAGTTATTTGTTTTTTAAAGGCGTTTTTGTTTTTTTTGTACAGCTAAAAGTTAAAAATGCTTATTGTTTAGCTTTATTTTTTGTATATTTAAAGTAGCTTTTTTAGTTATATAGTAATATAGTTTAACTTATATATATTTAAAATGTATTAAGCTGTTTATTAAATTAATAATTATATTAGATTCTTTAATTAATTATATTTTGTATAAACTATTTTAACTTTTTTTTTTATGCTATACTAAAACTTTGCTTTATAAAAAAAAAAATAATATGTTATATAAGGCAGGCCTGTTGTGCTAGTTAATTATATAGTTAATTTTAACCTTTGCTTTCTTTTTACGTAATATTTTTATTGCTTTTTTAATAGCTTTTGCTTTTTATACAATATTAAGCAAAGAAGGCAAATCTTAATTAATTTTAAAATAAGCTTTAAAAATAAAAAAAGTTAGTATAATGCTGTTTAATTTAGCAGTATTGTTTAAGGCTTTAACTGCTATTTATAAAATTAATTTCTTTTTTATATAATAACTAAGTTTTGCTTTTAAAATGTTGTATATACAGCAAAGTAGCCTATATATTTTTTTAATTTTGCTAATTGCTTAATATGCTTTAACAAACATTGTACAATATTAAGTGCTTATAATTTTTGCTTAGTTTTAAAACTTTTTAAACAAAAAATTTATATTTAAGTTATATATAATATAATTAAAAAGTTTTTAGTATATATTAATTTAACATTTATATAACGCTTTTTAAACGTTTTATACAAATATAAAATTTAAAAATGTTGCTGCCTAAAATAATATAGCTGCGTTAATTATATAAAAAACTTGCTTGTTATTTATTTGTATAACATTTATTATAACTTTGTAATTAAAATTGCAGTTATTTTTAATTAAAAATTTAAAACGTTTAAATGTTTAGTTATATAATTAATAGTAATAACAAAATTTTTAAATTTTTTTTAAAATAAAATGGTTAATATTATATTTTGTACAACTAAATATATTATATAATCTTTTTATACAAAAGTATTTAAAACAGTAGTAAAGCTATTGCAGTTTTGTTTTTATAAAATATATTTTAGCTTTATATAAGCTAATATTAAAAAATAAATGTTTTTATTTATATATAACAAAAATAGTTTTATTATTTTTTTATATAATAATATTTTTTATGTTATTAAAGTATGCTTGTAATTTGTTAGCGCTTTTTAATAAAAATAAAAAAAAAGTAAAGCTGTTTAAAATATAATATGTTATTATATTAAAAGAATTTTTTATTTATATAGTATTAATAACGCTTATAATATTATTAGCGCTAAATCTAATATGTGTATTTTTTAATGTTTAGCTTATTTTTATATAAAAATAAATTCTGAAATAAGCCTTTAGTTATGTTTTTTTTACTGTTAAGTAGTTTAAAGCGCTTATATTTTATAATTTATTTTAATATTTTGTACAATACTAATTATTTAATATAAACTAGTTAAACAAAATATTTGTTTTGCAATTTTAAATATTTTTGCTAATTGTATAATAAAAAAAAGCATTATTTATTAAAAATTAAGTTAATTAACTGCCAAATTTTTTATTAATATTTTTATTATTTTTGTTTAACTTTAAAAATTTTTTATATTTTGTTAAAAATATTAAAAATTTTTTAGGCATAAGTAAAGTATTATAAATTATTTTGTACAAATTAAAGTATTAATTTTTTGTATAAGCTTGTTTTTAAAATATATGTTTAAATAACTAGCAGCTTTTTTTGCTGCATATAAAGCATTTTTTTTTTGTACAGTACTTTTGGTTAATTTTTTTTATAGCTGGCTTAAAAATTTAAGTTAAAACTTAAATTATTAGCTTTTTATACAGCTGCTTTAATTATATTTTCTGTTAATAAAATAGCTGTTGTTATTTTGTTGTATAAAGTGCTTTAATAAATTATTTGCTATTACTTAAATGCATGCTTTAAAGTTAAAAAAAAGCTTTTATACGTTAGCTTTTAAAATATAAATGCTATAGTTAGTTTTAATACTTTTTAATATGTTTATGCAACTGTTATATTTAATTAGATTTTTTTTTAATAACTTGCGCTAAGCGCACGTTATACTTTTGTAAGCTTATTAATTATAAAGTTTAATATTTTATGCAGTGCTAAATTAAAGTTCTTTTTTTTTATTTGTACAAAAATAATTATAATTTAATTAGCTTAATATTAGCTATAATTTATATTAATATTAAAATAATTATTTATTGCATAATAAATTTTGTTTTAAGTTTTATTTAAGCTAATATAGTAAGTAAAAAAGTTTTTTGTACAACTTTTTAAAATAGTTAAAAATACTGCGTAATATTAATTTTTTATAATTCTGAGTTAGCGGCAAGCATTTATAAATAAATATGCCTTGTTATATAACAAGTTATATAGCTAACTTAAGTAATTTTTTTTTCTTTTTTAAGTTCTTTAAAAAATTGCATACTTTTTAAGTAAAATTATTTTGTTTTATACATCTTTTATAAAAAATAAGTTTATTAAAAAGCTATTTAATACAAAATCTAATGTTGTACAAAAATATGTTTGTTGTTTTAAAGTTTGTTAAAAATAATAAATAATAAGGTATTTATATATTAGCTAAAAGTTTAGTTTGTGTTTTGCTTTTGTTATACGTTTATATATTAGTTTTAAAGTATTTTGGTTTTTAATTGTTAGTTATACGTAGTTTTAAGCAAAATAGTTTTTAAAAGTATAAAAATATATATTTTAAGTTAGCTTTAGTTATATAGTTCTAATTTGTATAATTGTGTTTAAAATTAAAGTTTTTTGCAGCGTTGTACAAAATTGCTAACTTAGTATAAAAAAAACTAATAATGCTTGTATAGCAGCTAATAAATCGTTTTAAATAGTTAGAAGTTTTAGCTAGTTTTTTATTAGATTGTATTTGCTTTATGCAATTTGTGTAAAACTTTTAGTTTAGTTTAACCTTTTTAATTTTAGTTGTATGCTTTTAGCTTTAAGTATTTAAAATAATTTTTTGTATAGCGTACAATAAGTTTAAAAAAAATAGTTTGTTATTTAATTTTTAAAATTTTTTATATACGCTTTTTAAAATTTTTATTAAACGTTTTTTAAATATTAGTATTCGATAATTTAAAACGCTGTTTATATGTTTAATAATTTTGAAGTTGTGCAACTTAAATTAACATTTTTTTTTTAGTATTTAAAGTTAAAATAGTTTTATACGTTTTTAAAATTAAGCCCAAAGTTTTTAGCAATTTTTTTGTACGTAAAATTAACTAAAGTTTGTAATATAGCAAGTTTTATTGCATTGTACAAAATATTTAATGCCATATTTATAAGTAAAACTAAGCAAACAAGTTATTGTTTTTGTTATTGTATAACAGGTTATTAAATATAATTGCATATTATTTCTTTTGTTATAATATAAATGTATTTAGTTTTATTAAGAAAATAATATTTGTATAACAATAAAATCGATCTTTTTATTTTTTTAACGTGCAAATATATTTAATTTAGTTAAAAAAGTAATATTTATATAACAAAAAAATTAAAATACGATATAAAGACTTAGTTAAGCCGTAAGTGTTTTTGTTTTTACTTTTGCTAATTTGTAATGCTTTTATAATTACTAATTAGTATTAAATAAGCTTTATATAATATTGTACGTTAAACATATGCATAAAATAAAATATAATTTATTATACTATATTTATTTATATTTTTTTATATATAAAAAGGAAGCTTTATATAAAACAGAGTTTTTACTTTAGGTAAAAACTTCTACTAGCGTATAAGCTAATACAATAAAAGGAATTAAGTGTGCATGTGCTAATAACCTTGTATGTAACAATAACTTTGTACGTGCTTACACGTACGGTTGCAACTAACACCAGTTATTTTAACAAGATTCGTTATTTCATTACGAATCTAATAGTACTAATTATTTTATTGTACAACCTTTTTTCGCGAAGTTATAATAAAGTGGAGTAAGTACCCCTGCATATAAAGTGGCCTACAGGGTACGCCAAGCCAAAGTGCGAAACTTGCTTGTGTGCAAAACTAGCTTGTGGGATGCGTTAATAATTTTGTTTTTTCGTTTTATTTTTTAAACAGGTTAGCAAATTTTGCATACTTATTTAATAAGTTATTTTTTTGTTCTGCTTTTAATTTTTTAATTATTAAACATATTATTATACTTTTTTTAAACTTGTTTAACGCTTTTTTAGCTTATTAAAAGCTAAGTTTTTTTTTAGCATATTTTATTAAAGCTGGCTAATGCTTTAATTTATTTTAAAATTATATTAAAACTATATATATTAATAATATTAAGCGTAAGCTTTTTTTTATAATTATAAATATTAAAAAAAAGTTTTATAGTTTTTTATTTAACTATGTTATTATTATAAATATTAAAACTTTTATTAACTGTTATAAATAAATAAAAGTTATTTTTAAGCTTTGTTAATATTTTTGCTTTTTAAACAAATTATAAAAAAATAAAACTTTATAAAGCTTTTATATTAAGTAAAACCTTTATTTACTTTTTTTAATAGCTTGTGTTTATTAATACTTATATTTTTAAGTATATATTTGCTGCATATAAAAACTTTTTAATTAATTAAGTTAGCTATTAGTTTATATTAGTTGTTTATTGTTATTTTTTAAGCATTTTGTTATTAATTTATGCTTTTGTTTTTATTAATTTTATTATTTTAAGCTAATATTTTAAATATTGTATTAAAAAATATTGCTGCTTATTGTTTTAAGTTTTTTTTTATTTATAAAAATAACTTTTTTTTTGTTTTAAAAATAAGTTGTTATAAGTTAGCTTTTATTTTTATTTTTTGTTTAACTTTATAAATTTTTAATTTTTTTGTTATATATATTTAATACTAATTATAAATAAGCAAGCGCTATATTAAACTTAACTAACATAATTTTTATTTTAAACTTACGTTTTTTTTATAACAATATAATGTTATATAAAAGCAATAAAAATTAAATAATTTTAGTTAGTTAAGCTATAAATTTAAACCTGATTTTAAATGCTAAAGCTGTTATTACTATTTATAAAATTAATTATAGTACTTTTTGTTAGCAGCAACATAATTAGCTTTTATAATACAATATTATGTTAAATTTGTATAAACTTATAAATTTAAAAAAATATATAATAGTTTAGTATATATTAAACTTAAATGCATATTTATTTTTTTTTAAATTAAATAGTATAAAAAATATAGCTAATTAATTATTTTGTAACTATAACGCGCTGCTTATTAGCAAACAATATGCTTTTAACTTTGTAAAACAATAACTAAAGCTTTAAACGCGTTTTAATTGCAAATATAATTATTAAAAAGCTTAATACAAAAATTTAAGCGTATTAAACGTATAGTTTTAGTTTATATAAAACATAATTGCTAAATACAATATTAATAAAGCAAATATTTATAACTTTAATAAAACAAGCTTTATAATAAACGTTATTTTAATAACAATAATAATTATAAGCGTTAAAAAGCATAAAAAGCTTAAAATAATTTAGCAAAATAATTAAAAATAAGTTATAATAATTTAAAATATTAATATTTAAAAATAAGCAATTTTATTATTTATTATTGTTGCTAATAAATATTATTTGTTTTTTTAATACAAAAACAGCTAATTATTAAAGAATTAGCATATTGTTATTAATAATAATAGCTAAATAATAAATAAATAAAGTTTTAAATAAATTTAACATTTTAATAAACATATTAAAAGCTGTTTAATTAAAGTTTATTGTTTTTTTATTTTTAATAGTTATAAAAGCTATTATTTAATTAAATTTAAGCTTTATTATAAAAATAATGAAATTATTATTTTATATATGCTTTTTTATTTATTTTATTTTTTTTAACTTTTTAATATTAATTATTTTAGTTTATTAAAACAAGCGTATAGCTAGCAAATTAAAAATATAATATGTAAACATATTATTTATATTATTAAAGCCGATTTTTTTTTTTGCTTTTTATGCTGCTTTTTTAAAAGTTTTTATTTTTAAAAATATTTAAAGCAGCTTTTAAAAAACTAGCTTTATACTTTTTAATTTAAATTTTATACTTTTAAAGTTAAATATTAAGTTATAAACTTTAATACTTTTTAAATTAGTTTTTAAACTATTTATACTATAAGTTTTAAAAACATTTAACAATTTAATTAAAACAATGTTGTAAACTAAATATATTAAAAATCGAATTTTTTATTATTAAAATAGCTTACTATTTTTAATTTATTATTTAATTAATTAGCTTATAAAAAAAGCTAAAAAATTAATATATTAAGCTAATTATACTTTAAATAAGCGTTATAAAACTAAAAAAATACGTGTTTGCTAAAAAAAGTTACTTATTTTATAAAAAAGTTAAAATTTTACAGCTTAAAAAAAAGTATAAAAGCTAATATAAAAAAAAACAAACAAAAATTATATTGTTATTAAAAATGTTTAAATAAAATAACAGCGCTATAAACAATATAATAATATTAGTTATAATATACATACTTATAAAATTAATATAAATACATTTAAAAAAAATAGTTTTAAATAAATAAAATTAATTTTAAGCGTTATAATTAAATTATTACAATAATAATTATATTGGTTTAGTTTAGTATAACGCTCGCTTGTTTATAGTACTTGCTTATTAATTATGTTATATAGTTTTAATTTTTTTATAACTAATATATTTTTAAGTTTACTTTAAATCTTTTTTAAAAATAACATATTTGTTTAAATTTTAGTATTTAAATAACAAATGTTTAACTTTATTAATTTTATATAGCTTTTTTATTAAGTTTTTGTTAATTTGTTATAAAAACTATTAGTTTTATATTTTGTTTGCTATATAAATATAATATTAATATATTATATTTTTTATATTTTAATAACAGCTAGTTTTTATTTAACATTATTGTTTTTAAGTTATTAATAATATTAGTTTTTGCTTTTACTAATAATTTAAATTTTTTTATTTTTTAAATTTTTATTAATTTAAGCTATTATATGCTTGTTAATTCTTTTTGTAATACTTTATAAATAGTTTTAAAATTTTGTTTTTATTTTATTTAATTATTTTTAATAGTTTAATATTATATATACTTTTTTTAAATGGATTTTGTTATTATATTTTTAAGCTATTTTAATTTGTTTTAATAGTTATACTATTTATATTTGCAATTTTTTTTTGCTGTTAAGTATTGTTTTTTTTTTTAGCTAATTATTGTTTATAAAGTTATTATTAATGCTTATAGTTTTATAAATAAAAGTTATTATTTTATGTTTTTTTTTTTTTTTTATAATTTATTTGTTTATATAAATTTTACAATTATTAGCTTTTTTTTAGCAAAAACATTTTATATTTTATATATATACTAATTTTTTTATATATAAATATATTTTGCATTTTTAATATAGTTTTAAATATATATTATATGTTTTAATATATTTTGTTTAAATTTTTATTATAAATATTTTTGTTATTTTAAAAAAAATTTTATTTTGTAGTTGTTTAAGCTTTTTACACTTTTTTATATAATGCTTTTTTTTAACTGCAATTAAAATATTTAACTTAGTTTTGTTTTTTTTTTATAAAAAGCTTTATAATGCTTATAGCTTTAAGTTTTATTAGTTTTAAATATATTTTTGTTGTTATAGTTTATATTTTTTAAGTTTATTTTATATTAGCTATAAAATTCGGTTTTTTTTTTTTTTTTGCTGTTGTTTTTTAAATAATTAATTATCGATTTTAATTATTTTAACTAACGCATCCCACAAGCTAGTTTTGCACACAAGCAAGTTTCGCACTTTTCTTGGCGTACCCTGTAGGCCACTTTATATGCAGGGGTACTTA